>JAYJME010001323.1:0-16895 GCA_036873775.1 Costaria costata
CTCCGTGTAGTCTAGGGAGGAATAAAAAATATCTTGCGGTCGCTTTCTTTAGCGTACCACATGCATGCTTGGAGCAGCAGCTCTGTATGATAGCTACAGGTCTTCCTCGCGCTGCTGACTATTTGTGACTACTTGCTGTCCAAAAACAATCTGAACAAATCGACTCACGATAAGGGAGGCAGCCGAATCCTGCGCGTCTGGTTTTGCGGCCCGAAAAAATCCTTCGTTTTCGATTCTCAAAACCTATCGACAAGAGATGGTCTAAAGGGGTTAAGTATTTCCAAGCACAAGGAGCCCAAGGCACACACACTGCCCCTGCAGTCCGCTGAGTATTGTTCGGGTTTGGGGTCGGGGTGGTAACCGCCGTCAGTTATAGCTTAAAATAGTCGCACCGTCGGGGGAAAATCTCTTGCAATCTCGCCGGAACACCGGCCTCATTGACACAATATCATTGTAAGGCGGGCACATCTAAGAGGTTCGCTGGAGCGTGCAGATTGTGTTCCTTAGCTGGACCGGACGGGTCGAATCCCATTTGACCGCACCTTTTCATGTTGGACGGGGAAGGAAGGTATAAAGAGACCGTGCGAGCTTCTTGGCTTCTATTAATAGTTTAATTTCATGCCTCAGACATTGCGTTAACCGTGCTTTGTTTTATGAGTCCACACTAATTTCAAGCGATTCATCACCCGACATATGGGTGCAGTCCCGAGGGGGAGTTTGCCTGTTCTCTACCGCAGATTTTTCTCACACTTTCAAGTGTGTTTGTACCTGTAATTCCAAGTTTGTTTGTAGCTCAACATATGGGTGCAGTTCTTAACCCTTTTACTACCCCAAAACTTATCCCACACTATTTCCAAGTATTTTTGTCCCCAAAAACCGTTTCCGGCTGTAAAGGGGTTAAGGTAGGTTATTATCGCTGGCGTCTCCCACCTTTTTTTCTTTTTTTTTTTCGAATTCGACGGCAATGCTTTGATAACGGATCAGGGTGGCGGGCGCGGCAGGGGAAAGGCTTCCCGTGACGATGGGGACTCGGATTTCGAGGACGCCCCTAAGAAGAAAGCGTCGAAGTCTAAGGCGAAGGCTTTGCCTCCCCCGCCCCCTCCCACCCGCGCGATCGTGCCGGAGCTGGTGGAGAGCGCTAGCGGAGGAAAGGTGCGTTTTCACCCCTGTAGAACCGCAATATATTTACTCATTTGAGGTATATAGCAAGTAGTTCCTTTCTTGAAACTTTAGAATATCAATCGTCACAGTTTACCATCTCTTGGTTACGTTCCGGTACAGTGGTCTCTGGCTTACCATTGCAACAGTGGGAAACAGAGTTTACACTTCACCACCACCGCTGACTTGTTCTTTCCTTTTCGGCCGCCTCGATTGCGGGGTAGGTACTAACCAGGCATTCACCGTTCCCCCGAAGATGTCATACTTATAAACAGGTGCCTGTTATGAGGGAACCCGCGATAAGATAAACGTTGCATAGGGCTTATCAAAATTCCTGCTACTGCTTTTACCGTTTTCGCCCAGTGTTCATTAACTATTACGGGGGACCATAGTAAATTGGACCAAATATTGTTAGCGAAAGTAGGGAAATATATAGGTTTTGGTGCTTACAGTAGGTTCTATTGTGTCTACAGCAGTAGGTCCTACGTATTAACTATGGACCAAATGTTGTTAGCAAATATAGGGAAATACATAGGTTTTGGTGTCTACAGTAGGTCCTATTGTGTCTGCAGTAGGTTCTATTCACTATGGTCCCCCGTAATATCGGTGACCGGTACCAACCTGAAAATGAACGCCGATATATGAGAGACCTCCAATTCCGAACGAACTGGGGTCCCTTGAAGGGTCTACCTACTGCTTTGCTGCAAAGCGGTAACACAACGATTTGCTGACTGTTTTTGATGTGCCGGTTGAACTACTGTGTTGCTAGGCACCTCGCATTCTGTGTTGTTTGTCGCTGATCGCCGGGTATCGGCCGTGTGCAGGGATGTCGAATCGTCTGTCTGATGTATGGCTTTTGTTTGCCGGACTTTGTGGTTGTCCGCGACATTTCCAGAATAATCCCCACCGACAAAATTTGTGTTTAAATTTCCTCACCGACAAATTTGTGTTTGAATCGCCCAAAACATTTGTCCTCAGCGACAAATTTGTTTTTGAATCTTCCAAAACATTTTTTTTTGTTTCGTTTACGGCCAGGTGTCGGCGGCGTTTGCGGAGGCCGAATCGTCTGGAAAGTTTTTCAGCGTCGACCCTGTTAAGGCCGACTCCGAAGGTTTGGACGAAATGGAAGACGGTGTTGAGCAGGACATATTTGGCCGCGATGGTGTGAAGGGTAAGGGAGGTGGCCGTGACAGCGTAGAGGAGGAGTTGCCGATCAAGAAGATGGCGTCGATGTCTCTGGCGGAAAGGGTGATGATGAAGTTCGGCGACACGGCGTCTGCCCCCGTGGCGGTGAGCAGGCATTTCTGTTGTTATTGTGTCGGTTTCTGTCTGTAATGTAACTGTTTCTATCGGTTTTGAATTTGTTTTTGTAGTTTTGCATTGAGGAAGATATATGACAGATTTTGTTCTTATTATTGTCATTCTCTCGTATGGTCATTTTCTTTCATTTGTCCTTGGACAAGACTGTTTCGTGGGGTCGTTCCTAATTTTTTTTTTTGCCATTAATAGTCAAGGGTCGTGGCAATACCAGGTATGTAGTTTCGAAAATATGAAGCACAATTTACAGTGCGGCTTTTGAGAACAAAGGCTGATTTTGTACCGTTGTATTTTGAAACGTGTCGTAACGCCTTCAAACCAATGTCACGAGTCCTTTGATGCTTGTGTCGTTTGCGAATGACCCTCAATCACACACTCTTGCGCTCGCCCTTCTACTTAGACTTGACAATGGCTTTCCGCTTGTGGCCGATTTTTTCCTGTTGGGTTCTGTGCAGGCGAAGCCTCAGCGCGCTCCCCGCAAGCCTTCGGCGAAGGCGGTTGTGGACTCCGATGACAGCGATTCCGATAGCGATGACAGCGACGCTCAGGTAACGTGTGCGCGTCGCTTCAAATGTTTCAATGTTTCGCGCGTCGGAAAGCTCAAGAGATTGATCATTTACTGTAGATTCCAACCTGATGTTATGTAAAGCTACACACATCGGACAGATCATCGACTTTTGCTTGATGATCTAGATCGTTTAGGCCAGATCTATCGCCTGCTCTTTATGATCTAGCTCCTGTTGCCGGGTGGGAGCCGTACAATCTGCATGATGACCTAGCACATGTTTCGTGGGTTAGATCTGCACGATACAGATCCTGCACAACATCTTGTAACGGCAGGTTAGTGTCTAGATGATCTCGATCATGATCTGTCCGAGGTGTGTAGTGTTTTATAGCGTCCGTACAGACTAGATCCAATCCGGGAAACGTGTCCTAGATCATACTTGTTTTACTGCTCCTGCCAGGCAACATCAGCTAGATCCTATAGATGACGAATCGAAAAATCTAGCTGCTTATAATTTTTTAGATCATGAGGTGGAAATCGACGATGTGTCAGGTCAGAGGTGCGCCATGTTTTTTTTCGATAACTTTCAATTTTGGATGATTGTTTTAGTTCGACATACTACCTTTTTTTCATTCGACAAAGATAGTTAAATCCAGTGAACTCATAGCCGAAGTGCCTGTTCTTTTGCTCTCGCTCGTGGTTAAAGGATGAGGTAATCGTCGCCAAGCCGCGCCCCGGCCGCAATGCCGCGAAGAAAGCTCAGCCGATTGTCGACGTGGACAGCGACGAAGACGGGATGGACGATGGCCGCGACGACGAGTGAGCCAATAATCGGTCTATCCTGGAGTTTTTTTTCTCTCTGTACTTTTTGCTGTTTAAGATTGAGTGGTGTTGAACTTGCCTCTGGTCTTATTATTCGTCATTTTGTTGTTGCCCAGCGGTGTAACTTGGGTCGAAAGTACTGTAATTCAGATTAAGTACTCGGTATATACCTGGCACCCGGTAGTCACTGTAACTTGTGGCGTTTTCATCGTTCCTGTAGGACTGATATTTCGCCACTTGTAATACGGCCGAGGGTCTAGTCCTTGTTAGGGTGACCGGTCAACCCCTTCATAACTGCACTGACGATTCGGGGATAACGTCTTTAAACTTTGAATTGGATGATTTCATGCAGAAATGCCTTGTGCGATGGGCACATGGTCCGTGGCGACTAACTGGTATATTTGCGGGAGGTAGTGTTTGCGTTAGTAATTTTTCTTCCCTCATCGTCGTTTCTTTTTTTTTTGCGGTTAAGGGGGTCTGACATGTTCGACTCTGCCGCCGAGGAGGAGGAGGAGGAGGAAGAGGACGATTACATGCCGACCCCCGTCAAGTCCAAGGCCAAGCCCGCGGGGAAGGGGAAGGCTACGGGCGCCGGGTCGAAGGCTTCCAAGCCTCCGGCGGCGGCCGAGCGCTCGAATGCCACGAAGGCTAAGCCGGTAAGATGGTCGGGAAACATATGTCGAAAGACAGTATGACGGGGGACCATATAGAGTAAATAGGACCAAATATTGTTAGCAAAAATAGTAAAATAAATAGGTTTTGGTGTCTACAGTAGGTTCTATTGTGTCTACAGTAGGTCCTTATAACTATCGACCAAATATTGTTAGCAAAAATAGTGAAATATATAGGTTTTGGTGTCTACAGTAGGTCCTATTATTTATGGTCCTCCGTTATACGCCAGCCCGAACCGCAAGGCCGATTATCCGTGGGTGACCCCTGTATGCAAGTCGATATTCCGGGGACGACAACTTGTATTTTACCTTTTTTACGGGTGCTCCGGCCATTCAGGCAAATGGTGCTGCTCCTAATCCTTTTTCGATCACGCTAACCCTGATATTTACTCTTTTATCCCTGCTGTACCGTTGCCGTTTTGGCCATATGGTCTTCGTAGCCAAACTCCTGTCGCAAGTCCCTTGTCTGATCCTAAGAACTCTGTTTTTTCCTCCTTTACTTCTGCGCCTTTCAGTTTGGCTTGCAATTTGTAGGGTAGAACTGCTACTGCACGTCCATTTATGGATTACGAAAACTTTGGCTTTTGCCTGCCCTCCTGTTTGGAATATAATATGTAGGTCATCACGTCTGCTGCAAGCCTATGTTCTGATCGCAACACCTCTTGATTTTTTTTGTCTTTTATCGCTGCTGCAGCAAGTCTATATTCCGATCGCGAAAAATGTGTTAGTTTGTTTCCTTTACTGCTGCCCCATCTTTTTGTAACGTTGTCGGTAGGCTCAAACTGCTGCTGCAAGCACACATTCCGACTCCAAAAACTCTAGTTTGTACCTGCCCTAGTGTTTGGGCAATAGTCCGTACCTTAAGCCTTCTGCTTCAAGTCCATATTCCGATCGCAATACATCTGACTTTTTCCTCGTCTGCCGCTGCTCTACCGTTTTGGCCGTACTCTGTAGGTCAAGGCGGCTGCTGCGAAGCAGGTCGTGACCTCTTTAGTCAGCGATACCGAAGAGGACGAGGAGGAGAAGAGCGTCGCGGCTAAGGCTCCCGCCCCCAAGGCGGCAGCGAAGGGGAAAGTGGCCGTGAAGGGCAAGGTGGCTCCCAAGACTTTCAAGGTACGCGATATGTTTGTGTTTGACGACGAGCAGCAAATCGTTCTCTCTCTTTTAGGAAGAATTTTCAACGGTATACGTGTCATCGTGGCTCCGGGACTGCTTCGTCTGACAAATGCTCTTGTCGTCATACTTGGTATCTGGTATAATGCCTGACATATATTTTGACACGTTTCCGCTCTTTGTATCATAGCCAAATTTTAACCTCTTGTAGGGGAAAAATCACTTGAAATTTGGGTCGTGTCGGGCTTGCAAGTTTACGAGGGCCCGCAAAAAATGTATCTGCCGGCTGCCCCCCCGTCACTGTGTGTCTCTTTTTGATTTCTGGCCGCCTGGTACTGTTAGGTGAACGACTCCGAGGACGACATCTTCAACATGGGGGACTCGGACGACGAACAGGCGCCCGCGCCGAAGGCTAAGGGTAAGGCCAAGGCCGTCACGAAGCGGGGAGGCAAAGCAACGGCTGCCAAGGGAAAAGCGAAGGCGCCTGCTGATGCGAGCACTCCGCTGAAGGCCAAGGTGTGTTGTCGAGCTTGGACTAAAACCGGTGTACGTCTGGCCGTTTTGCTGCTCGCTCGTGTTGTGCAGTTGGTTTTTGAATACGGAGTCCTCTAACGTTCGACGATCAATGCAGGTGTATATATGGTCGTTGCTCCGTGCTCTATCAGTAGTTGAGGTGTGCTGGTGTGCTACGAAAGAGGTGCACCGTTTTTTGTCTGAGGCTCTTCAGTTTAGGAGCTCTGTACTTCACCCTCATACTGGTTTTGGGTCAGCCAAAAGTGCAACCCGATTGAACAACCCATGACCTATTTTAATAGTACATATAAAACAATAATATTCCAAAACAAGAATGACACCCTGACGATTTTGGGTTAAGGAGCTCCGTCATTCAGAAATGAAAACGCCAAAAAGTGCTACCTCTATCGTAGCACGAGTCAGTTTTGCATTTTTTTTTGTTCGTTTGGAGTCCTTTCGTGTGCGAACATTGAGGTTTTTCTTTCCGCAAGGTCCAGCGTGGTGATTGAAAGTATGATCATACCAAAGTTGAAAAGCACCACTCCAGCTGTGGGCGTGGATGCATGGGGTTGTGTAGGGGTGTACAAAGTAATTATACAAAGCGGTCCTTGCGTTTCCGTCAAGGATGGTATTATATGTGTGTGGTGTTTTTGCCAACTGGGCTGGCCGTTGTCAAGTTGGCGGTGCAAAACCGCGTGCAATTTTTGTTTGTTGTTGTCGATTTCATGGTTGCGCCAATCGATGCAATGGTGTTCATTTAGGGGTATACTTGTCTCTGAAGCTTTTATGTGTTTTCTCCACCAGACATGTTTTAAAACTCAAATTGAATTGTTGTTCACCGGTTGCTTCGGGTCGTTTTTGTTGTTGATGTTGTTTTTTTTCTTTTGTGCGCAGGGTGTGAAGCGCGGCAAGCGCATGAGCATCTCCGACGACGACGAAGTTTTCTCCCCCGACAAGTGAGTTCTTGATGTATTTTTTTACCACTAATTACTCGTGACAATCCATGCGTGCTTCTAATTAACTGTCGCCGCAAGAGATAGGGGCGCCTTTTGAGCTAGCTCAGTGAAGCGTGCAACGTACGCTGCACGCCCCAGAAGGTATAGGTGCGTTGGTTTCGTTTTGTCGTAAATTGCACCAACGCACACAAGTGGACTAAGGGTCGTTCTTATCGGAGCCATAAATTTCCAAAATTTCCTGTTTTTTTTTCGCGCAATTTTTTAGATTTCCATTTTTCCCATTTTTTTTCCATTTATTGGAACGTGAAGCCTTCCACACATTTTGCCCTCTGAAGAATTTCCAATATTTCCATAATTTCCAATATTTCCAAGATTTACTTTTTTTTTGGGGGGGTTACTATTACAATTCTGCGCGAGACCGAACAATCTTTGTAGACAATCCGGCATGGGAAATTTTATTTATGGGTTCAGGAACTGATGGCTAGACGTAATGGGCTCGTTTTGCTCGGCTGGACAGTAAAAATGCAACGATGCAGTTGTTCAGATCCAGTCGGTACAATTCCCGTAGTTCCAGGGTCCAAGTTTTGATTTTGGCGCAACTGTTTTTTAGAACTGGGTTCAGAAATAGTGAATATTTTCTGGCTTTTGAGGATAGAAATCATCATGCCCTCTGAACTGGCAACGACTCTGGAGAAACGGAAAAGTCTTTCTGAAAGCCTCGAAAAACCTTCCAGGAACACCCTGAGGAGTCTACTGGTGTTTTTGACCGCCCCTCCGAGTAAAACTAGGGCAACCGGCTTAAACTCTACATTCCTGAAGCCTGTAAACAATTCCTCTTAAAAAGATTGTTTTATTTTAGTAAACCAATAAATATAGCAAATTGTTTTTGTGCTTTTGAAGCTGAGTGTTTATTCTTGTAATAGGTGTTTATCCGACTCAGTGGTCTTGTGAAGATGCTCCTCGGAGATTTTCGACGGCCTTTTGGAGTAGTTTTCCGTGCTCCCAGACTCTTAACCCCTTTAGAGCCGGAAACGGTTTTTGGGGACACAATCACTTGGAAATAGTGTGGGATCATTTTTCCGGTGGTGAAAGGGTTAATTCAAGTGTTCCTCCATGTTGGCAGTTCTGAGGGCATGCCGATTTTTAGTCGTATTTTTTCCTTTCGACATCAAGTTATTTTACACCCACTGCTGTGAAGTCAATTTGTACGTTCACTTCCCTGCGCACAACGCACATGTTTAATTCCCCCAGCACTGTAGACTCCGAACAATTTGCGGCTGTTGGGGCTTGGTTGAGGGCAATGTCTGCCCGGTCGGTGAAAACCCGACGTGCTCCGTCCAGGCATTGTAGGGATGCGCCTGGCTATGGTCGTATCATACGACTGCGGCCATGAATGACAGTGCCTCCTGTCGACCATTATACGAAATATCTCATGTTTACGCCCCCCCGCTCCGTCTCGAAAGGGATACGTGGTCAATGGTCAAAAGACTAAGGCAAGCAACAAATGAGTACGCCCCCTCGCCCTGTTCTCTCTGATGTCGCTGAAAATTTCAATCCAGGATGTCGCCACCCACAAAGCGCGTTTCGAAGAAGGCCACCTCAGCCGCCTCCCGGCTTGGCGCGGCTAAGGCCGTCGGGGACAGTGACGAGGAGAGCTCCAGCGACAGGTGCACCGCGTTTAAATGGGGCAGCAGTCATTTTCAAACTTCCGTTGGATGCCCCCTTGCAGACCGTGCCTGTGATTCGGAAACAACACCACATGGACTTTAACTTTAGATTAACCAGGATTTTGTTGTTTTTTGCTGTGTTGAAAGCGGAAATATAGATTGAAGCTAAACTACACGTGCACCGCGATATCAACAAGCAATAAGCAGTTTGCTCATTTTATTGGAGATGTCTTATGGTTAGCCTTTCCACGAACTGTACCTCCAATTCGGGGAGAAACATTGTTGGATCTTGACACTTAATTTGTATTGCAGCGTTACGGGAGGAAGCGAGAGCTCAAGCGACAGGCGCACCGCGTTTGATCGAGCAGCACCAGTGGACTGAGTGCGGGGGGTGCGTGTTGATTCCCCCGTTCTGTACCGACTGACTGTGTATCTGATTCTAGATGACAATGAATGCACGTGGAATTTGACCGGTATCCATTTTGCATTATTGTAGGAGCAGGGAACGGAGTACCTGTTGCTTTTTTGCGACCGCAGTAACTGCACACATGTTTCGGCGATGAACAAGATGAGCTTAATTGTGTCTAGCGCGGTCGCATGAACCCGTCCTGTTGGTTTGTGTTGCGTACTAATATTTTCTTTGTTTGACGTGTCGTGCTATTTTCGGTGTTGATGTCATCTGCTTGATGTTAACGGTCCTGTTGTCTTGCGTCACCTTTCGTTCCCGTTCTCTTTGTGTTGTTTTTTTTTTCTTGTTTTTTTTTCCCCCGCGTTTTAAGCGACGTGGAGGAGGTGACAAAGACTCCCAGGCCCACCCGCAGGGCCGGCCGAGGAGCGCAGAAAGTGAGCGGTTTGCGATGCTTTTTTCAGGGTGGGGGGTGGGGAAGGGGAGGGGTGTTTACGATGTCGCTATTTTAAACTCTTACTTCGTATGTGCACGAAAAGTGACTCGCTGTTTACGTGGTTTTTAGTTTTATTTTTTCTCCGTTGATTTGATTGAGAAATGTATAAACCGTAGACGTACTTTAGTTGATTGCCAGTGCAGTAAATGCACGTGCGTTTGGGGGAGTGAACAATACTGCTTGTGTTTTCGTGCGCGTATTTATATCCTAGTCGGTCACGCCCACCCAGGTCTCGTACAGGTTTGTGACAACGAAGCTCGTAATTTTGTTTAGTAAACAAGAGTCAACGCGAACACTGGGTGTGCGACGGACATACACACAGACACTGTGCTATGGGCTGCCATGTGCCCGGTTTTATTAGGCTTTAGGGGCTTCAGAGGAACAAGCGTCAAAACATAAGTGATGAAGCAGCCCGTGCTAAAGGGATGGAGCTGTCCAGTAATATGTGGAACGTTTTATGTTTTTTTTTTTTATCAATATACAGGTTATACTTCCGCACGGAGTAAGAGCATAAAATTGATGGGGTAACGCAAATATATAGAACGCACGATTTTGCACGACTTGCTCCCTGAATTGCGACTACTCTATGTGTGTACAGCGGGTTTACACCATAAAAGAGGCCTGATAAGACCATATTTGTCATTGGTTTTGTTGCTGTGACTCGGTCCCAAAGCGTCTAGCTAACGCGCCGTAATTTTGCATCCTCTATTTTTCAGGTCGTGTACGCGGATGTGGATACCGAGGAGAGTGAAGAAAGCGAGCCGGAGGACGACGACGATGAGTCCGGTAAGGGTGGCTGCTGCCGGGAAGGGCGCTGTTGTGTCGTTGCCAACCGTGCTATGTGACGGTGGTTGAATACCTGGTACGCTGTACGCGTAAACGTAGTGGTTTCGTGCGGGAATGTACGTCATCCAGACTTAGGACAAAGGTTACAGGCAACACAAGAAAAATCGTGCATTTACTTTAGCTACCGCTGTTACCGCAACTAAAGGACCGGTGATCCGCTGATAGGGTTTTTTCCACCGTAGTGGATAGAGGCCTAAATACGTATTGATTGTGAATCTTTACGGGGGTTTTGGCCGTGGTGCTTAAAGTCGACCACCCGACCAGAACCCGAACCCCAACCAGAACCTTGTGCTAGGATGCTGTGGCTTGGAAAAACTCTAGGATGATTGAGCCGCTCACAAAACACCCCTCAGCCAACCAGAGTGCGTAAAATAGCTACCCCAAGAAGATTCACAATCAATATATGTCTACTACTGAGTGGATATGCGATTTTGAGAGGGTTTCCAACATTCATGAAGGCATTTCCGTGCAGTGGACCCAACGCCAGCCTGTGTTCCGCACGAAATGTTAGTTTCCACCCGCATCTCATTGTGCTTTTCTGTTGCCGTCGCCCGCACCGTGTTACACATCCCTGGTTTGTTATGATATTATATGTTTTGTGATGATCGTTTGTTATTCAAGGTGTTGGTGTTGTTGGTACATCCGCACCTTTTGCACGAGACGTGTTTTGTGCCTTTCTGTGTCGCCCATTCGTACGGGGGTCGGATTACAATCGGATTGGTGTTTTGGACATGGTTTCGATCCATTGCTGAATTTCTGTACATCAACAAAAAAATGTACGAAGTATATTTTTGTGGGATGGGGGGGGGGCAATGGCTGGTTTGTTCAATCGTGTGCCTGGTACGAAATATCGTCGGCAAGCAAAGTTATGGCCCTTGTGTTTACTCTGCTTATGACGCGTGCTACGATGGAGGCTGCACATTTTGGCTTTTTTGTTTCGGGATGACGGGCCTCCTTAACCCAAAATTGTCTTGTTTAGCAATATGGTTTTTAAAACTATGCAGTCCATGGGTTTGTTCATCGGGCGGCCCTTCCAGTTTACTCAAAAACAGTTTTCGGGCGTGCTACGGAGCTGCTCCTAAAGTGAAGAGCCTCAGAAAAAACATGGTGCACCTCTATCGTGGCATAAGTCTTATTTACTATCTCCGTGTTATCCTGTTTCCCTGCCGTCCTTCCCGCCCCACGCTGGCTGCAGAGTTTGAGGGCTGAAGGACTTGTCCGTGAAGAAGAGATTCGACACCACGTCACCTACACCCAATCAGCCGTGATGATGGGATGCCAAGAAGGGAGGGGGAAGGTGTTGCAGTCGTCTGGTTGCTCGTAACCTGCCGTATCGCCGTACAGTGACCTGGGTCTAGGAGCAGCCCCCCCTCCCCCCCCCGGTGTTTGGACGGTTAGTGTGGGGGGTCGTGATAGGGGCGATTCGTATGGTCTTTAGTATTGCTGTGCGGAGAACAGTGGGAATTGGTGGCACCCTCGCCTGTTAAACTGTTAGTCCGGGAGACAGAGGGGAGGGCGGCTTTTAAGTCGTTTGGTCCACCTGTAGATTTTAGTGTTGATGTACAGGAGACAAAGGCTAGTGGCCCCCTCACCCACATCCAGCCGTGAATACAGGAGGCAGGTCGCCTGATGTATTGCTGATCAGAAGACAATGTCAAGTGACATCCCCCCCCCCTCCCCCCAAGTTCAACCGTAAACACGGCAGGCAGGCCGCCTGTAGCATGTGGTATTGCGATGATGCACGAAAGTCAAGGGGAAGTGATGGCACCCCCGGCTGTCTATAACCGAGTTGGGGCTGATATTTGTGTTGGGGAGGCACTTCGCCTGTAGCCTGCAGTATTGCTATACGAAAATCAGAGGGAAGGTGTGCCACTTCCTTTCCATCCCTTCCCGATTTAATCGAGGGGAATTATGATTTGTGAAGTCTGACCCGCCTGCACGTGCAGTTTTGCTTGGCGGAGGACAAATGCGAGTGGCAACATGCCCGGTTGCCCCCACCCCCCCCTCTTTCTGGTTCAACCGTGAAAGCGAGAGGCAGGTCGGATCTTGTAGTGTTGCTATGTGGACAGTGGTGACACCACCGTTCGTTTAGTCGAGGTTGTCTGGTCCTACTGCAGCCTGTGGTATTGCTTGACAGAGGACCGGGGGTAGCGACACCACCACCCTTGTTTCAGCCGTGACTACGGAAGACCAAAGCAGGGGCGCTATGTCTGCCGATGCATCACCTGTAGCCTACAGCATTGCTGAGCCAAGTGGTTATGCTGCCGTAGTTTCTTGTACAGGGTAGGTAGATAGGTGTAATTCGTGCAGCGTTAGCCATGAGCCATAGCGATAGTGTGCAGTTTACGCCGCGTTTCGGCGATGTCATGCGATCATGGTCCTCAGATGAGTGGCCCGCTGCAATTGATCGAACCCTATGAACTTGGGTACTGCAATCGTACGAGTTCGCCTTTTTTGTTGATTTGCGGAAGGCTGTGCGGCTATTTGTGTTACACTACGAAGGATGTTATAGTTTTTCTGCCGCGATATTTTGTTGGCGTGTTTGATGTGGGTATGTATATGCATTGGCGGGTAGTTCTGTAGATTGGTGTAACGCAAGAGCAAAGGCTAGTCTTGGAGATTTGACCTGCGCGACAATACGTTTGTACGTGGAAGTATTGGTTCTCGTTTAAATAGTAGGTTCCACGGATCGTTTTATTATGTTTTAGTAGATGACGGTATGATTCCTCGGCATAGAGCTACAAAACAATGAACTGACGCTACGAATTAATATTATTATGGTACCAGTACTATTAATAGTTACAGGATCTATGTATTCAGGAAAGGATATACTTTTTGTTGTTAATGCCTTGATGACGAAAAAAACCAGCGAGTTTTTTTCCGGATTGCAAACTGTTAATCGGCCATATCAGCATTAACAAAGTATGCTTTTAACGTCTTGATGATTTCTACCGGCTCTAATTCGTTTTTTGTGTGCTTTATTGCCCGGTCAGCCTTGTATTCGAAGAACTCGTCGTTTATACAGATTTTCCCCGACTTTTTTTGACCCCATCATCCATTATTATCATTATACGTACACATCTCGGCAGATTCCAAACTGTGACAACTTTAGTCTTTGATTTATTACTCACCCTTCCTTTTTCCGTTCCCCCTTTCAACAGGGGTACTGACAAACTTGCCATTGGTTTCCTCAATTTTTTGGGGGCGTTTGGGGTTAACATTCGGTTCATAACCCGTTTGGCTTAACCGGCGGGTAAAAGCAAAGACTTCGAAGCAATATTTATTTATCGTTTTTCAACGATTTTTTTTTTAGAGGAACGCCTCCTTATCCGGGTTTCGTTTTTTCGTTTTATTTCCTCGTATGCCTTTTCTACATGTCAAATAATGCACACCAGGTACCACCATATATTTTTCAATTATTATTTTTCTTGCCATCTGACAATGTGCAGCATGATCTTCAAAGTTGATCACTGTGCACTCAAAACATCCCCCGGAAGAAGAAAACAAAAGGAAACCGACGCGCTTATTAGTCTACCTCCTTTCTTTGCCAACTTTCAGCTTGATTGAGCTTTTATTGGTTACCGTGGTATAGGCCCCAAGACCGAAATGTAATGACCGTTGAACTGCAGATAATGAAGACTAAACGGTCCTCATATTTCCTTCGAGATTGTTGGTAGAAATTTGTTATACATTCCTGGCAGTACATCGATGCAGACTACTATTACAGCACAGCGTCGAAAACAAAAGAGTGTCAACAAGCAACCAGATCCCCCCTTCGAGGAGAAGGCGCCGGAGACTGGCACGAAGAACGAACCTCGTGGAAGGAGCTGTATGAGCAAATATTCCAGGCAGACCTTGATTTCTGGATCCCACACGGAGAAGAAATCCACAGCAGCAGGAGAAACATTATTTCGTTAATTTTTTCGGATTTTGACTTCTTTTTTTTCGTTCTTGGCCATAAAAAGACAAAGACCTAATAACGGCAACTCCATTCCACACATAAATACAAGAATGAACATATTTGACGAGTCACGGCACCCGACTTATAATTAATTAATACTTACCAGGTATACAACTTTGATGTTGGTCGGCCGCTTGAGGCTTGCTGTACATATCGGGCATGGGCGATCGTTATTATTATGGACGATACATACGGACAGCAGCACAGCTGGGTGCATGCAACATATTAATAGACGACACTCTGACGCTCTGTTCGTATTTTTGTATGATGCAAAATTCGAAACTAGAAACTACAGCAGTATAATATACCTGGTATAGAGTATGCCAGCTGCGACTTTTCGCGATCGCTCGATACTCGACGTTGCAAGCTTCGCGATGTACACGCCAGTCGCACGTTCCCTGCATTCTTAGTGGCAGAGATGGATTTGAGATCGGATCTTGTTGCTGCTTGCTGCTTCTTGCGGCTGCTTGCTGCTTGCTTGTTGCTGCCTGCTGCTTCCAAGGAAAATACCTCGAAAATAATAAGAGTATGTCTTGATTATTGTTCCAGTTTTTTTGTACTCAGGTCGTATAAACGTCGTACGAAGAAGGTTAAAGCACGTTTCGAGGGTACTCGTACGCAACCCTTTTTAAGGGACCCTCTTGTAGATTAATATGATATTAATATGCCAGGTACTAGGTACGTAGTGTGTGTGTGTTCTTCACATTAAACCGTTCTTCTACTCGTCGACATCCAGCGCACCCATTGTCCGTGCTGATTCTTCACCCTAGGAGAAACACGCTCTGTGGTCACAAGCAACGACACAGAGATAATGCATTACAAAAAAAAAATGCATCGTACCACGCACTGCCATGCCAGCGTACTGGGTACGACAGACACAACAGCAATGAACTTGGTTCTCTGTCCCGTAGTCCGGTTCGCGCCTTGGTTCTGTGGATACTACTGCTGTAAAAGTACCTCTATGTAATATTATGTTACACCTGATACCTGGTATTATACAGCAAACGCTACTCGTAGGGTGGAGGATCAGCACGGACACTGCAGGATTTGCTGGATGTCGATGACTGGACGACAGAACAGTTTAATGTCTATTAACCATTAACCCTTTTACTACCCCCAAAAAATATCCCGCACTATTTCCAGGTAGTGTTGTACCCAAAAACCGTTTCCGGCTCTAAAGGGGTTCGAATAACACACAAAGACCAGGGATGCCTTGTACAATAGGCAAAGGCCCTCGCATGTCAATGAAGAATCGTTGCGGCGGCGGCGGCGGAACTCCACTCTAAAGAACAAGGCCTTCCTTGCGAGTTGCGAGCGTGTGTGTGTTCTTCACATGAAATAAGGCGTTCTTCTACTAGTCGACATCCAGCACACCCAGTATCCGTGTTGATTCTTCACCTTATCATCAATAGAAGATACGCGCTCTGTGGTCACAAACTACGACACAGACATAATAATGCCTTCTACACAGTGCATTAGACAACTCAATATCATGCCATCGTACTGGGTACGACAGGCAAATTACACATCATTCGCCAGCAACCGACACAAATCGCAAGAGGGAATACGAAAGAAAACAAAAGCAATAAAATATAAAGAAATGATAAACTAAAAAGGCGTGTATGATATGTGCGGCAGTGTGTTTGTTCTTCGCATTAACCCGTTCTACTACTCGTCGATATCCAGCATTCCCAGTGTCCACGCTGTTTTTTCATCCTAGAGAGATACCCGGTACAAGCTCTGTGGTCACAAACTGCATGCTACCTGGCACTCGTATATACAAGGCTGTCGCCAATAAAGTGCTACCAGGTATTAATCTACTACTGTTGTTGGTGGTGTATCACCAGTCACGACCGACGGGGTGTAAAAACTGCTAATTTGTAATGAGGCCGTCTTTGTTTTTGCTTGCTTTCAGGCAAAAAAACCTCTTCATTGCGGGGTGCGTACCGTACAGGCTTCCATTATTTTAATTACCGTAAATACCCTCTCTCAACGCCCTCTGGAGTGAACGTTTTTTTGTTTAATAAAACGTTGTCCCCGGGAAGAACACAGAGAGAGGTTTCATACGTACGTAGGGGGGACTACGTCAAAAAAAAAAGAGAAGAAGGCCCCAGGGGAGAAAAGCCCCCGTTTTGTTTTCCCCAAAAAAAACAGTGTTGTCGACACCCCCGCCACAGGCTCGTGTGCAGTGTGGATGTAGCACGCTTCCCGTCGCCGCGTATCTCGCCCTCAATAGCCAGCCAGCGATGCCGGGTCTCAACAGCCTCTACGAGCAAGCGCATAGGAAGCAAAAATACGGACGACCCTTCGGGATGTTTGCACAACAACGGATGAGCACCGCACGTTGCGTCCAAGTCGCATTGGGGGGGAATAGAATACCGCACACACAGATATACTGCTGTATACGAAGTACTTATGTTATCCGGGGTGTCATCGTTTCTTCGAGCTGTCCCTTTGGGGAGAG
>JAYJME010001324.1:0-16888 GCA_036873775.1 Costaria costata
GATCGCTGATTGGACGGGGTTCGTAGAGCCAGCGCGCGGCGAGAGTTGCCCCTCGGGGCAACCTCGAGGTTCCGCCGAACCCGGGGATGATAATTTCCCATCCCCGGATCAGAAATCCTTCAATACATCTACAAATCCCACAGATCGGGGATGAAAACGGAGATCTCTCCGGTCGATACCGCCTCGCACGGTGTGGAAACCCTACCCCAGCTGGCTGATCGCTGATTGGATGGGGTTCGTCAAGCCAGCGCGAGGCGAGAACTTCCCCACGGGGCAACAACGAGGTTCCGCTGCACCCGGGGACAATAATTTCCCCTCCCCGGGTCAGAAATCCTTCCATACATCTATAACTCAACAACCCGGGAACGAAAACGGACCCCGTCGGCAGATAGTTGATTGGACGGGGTTCGGAGAGCCAGCGCGCGGCGAGAGTTGACCCTCGGGGCAACCTCGAAGTTCTGCCGCACCCGGGGACGATACGTTTTCATCCCCGGCTCATAAATCCTTCAATATTTCTACAACTTCCACAGCCCGGGACGAAAACGGAGATACCCCTGGTCGATACCGTTCCGCAAGGTGTGGAAACCCCAACCCTACTTGTGGTAGAAACGTGGACTAAAATGTTACGTAACGCGGATCAAGGTATACTTGACTCTTCTAAACCCCAATTCCACCACACTCTCCCACACTAAACCCCGCATTTGTCTCCGAATATGTCAGAAACGCCGATGAGATTGTGATCATCCAAATTTAACTCCCGACTTTCTCGGTATTGGAGTCAGCTTGCAATCCCATTGCTCTCATCATTGTTATCTTGGTTTTAGCGGGAGATTTTACATATTCTTGGACATGGGAAATTTCTTTTTTTCCCGTTTTTCGGGGAATGTCAGCGAGGAACGAACCAGCGACCTTGCCTGCTGAAAGCACAATGTTCCACCGACGACGCCAATATGGTAGAAACGTAGCCTAAATTTTTGTTTTAGTTTGTCACATACCAGGTACCAGGTACTGACTTATTTGTGGTTGGCTGGGGCTCATTTACTACTGCTGCTGTACAGACTACGGACAGAAATGCGAAGGACGTTTGGACAATACATCTATACCCCAATGGTCCTTACACTTCCGTTCAGAGTGAGTGGTACACTACCACTATGGGTAATGCAGGGCTAGCGCCACGGGCGGAGCCGTGGCCGTACCGCTAGTTTGCCCTAATTCTCCAGCCCCCCCCCCCATTGGTTGGTCAGACCTGGGGTAACACAGCGGGCACTCCTCCCCCCTTTCCACTACGGTGGATGTCTTCATTTCTTGTCGCGGGACTACTGTAGTTCAGCATTTTTTCCCCTCGTCGACTCGCGTCGAACTGGCTGCGCCTACATACGCTATATAGGCGCTTTCTTCCGTCAATTTTTACGCAAGAAAATAAAATCCGCCTTGGGTGGACTCGAACTCCCGAAACTAACAGCAATGGCCACGGATCGCCTTGGGTTTCCATGGGAACCCAGATGGCATTTCCCATGGATGCCCACGGGATTCCCCGTGGGCTCCCATGCGTTCCCATGACAATTGCCAAGGGAACCAAGGGCTCCCACGGGAACCAAGGGCTCCCGCGGGAACCCATTGCCATTGCAATCGCCAAGGGGGCCCTCGGGAATCTATACGAACCCATGGCAACCACCATGGTTTAAGGCAGTTGCCACGGGTTGCCATGGAATCCCAGGGGCTTTTGTGGCAATTGCGACGTATTGCGTTTTTCCCCCCGCGTGTTCTCATGGAAATTGCCACGGGTTGCATCGGGTTCCCATGGGAATCCATGGCAATTCCCGCGGGTTCCCGTGGGAACCTACGGCAACTTGCATGGGTTCCCACAAGAACCCGTGTGGAATCGTCAAGGGAGCTCTTGGGAAACCGTGGGAAACCATGACAACAGTCAAGGTTTTCAAGCAACTTCCACGGGTTTTCATGGATTCCCGTGTGTTCCATCGCGTTCTCCACGGGTTGCCTCGGGTTTCAATTAAAGCGCATGTCGATTCCCTTGGATTCCCATGGGAATCCACGGCAATTCCCATCCCATGGGCTTCACCGGGGCCCTATGGGAACCCACAGGAATCGATGGTAATTGCCATGGGCCTCCAACATCTTTCACGGGAATCCACGCAAACCAGCGGCAACTCGTGGCAATCGTCACGGGAACCCACTGGAACCCATGGAAATCCTATCCTTGGCAATTGACGCATGCTACTTAGAGGACGGCAGGGATGCACCTACCGGTATGTACGAATACAGTACACTTTTGGAGGCTCCCCACTTGAGGAGCCCTATCTACCTGTACATCCCACCCCAAAGACGGACTACTGTACTTTGAGATAAAGGGAAAGTGCAACCTAATGAACAATTCCATGGCCTACTGCAGGAATGCAACGAGTACTACTGTACTGCTGTGAAACACATATACTGGTGTGAGCATTTCCGAAATGCTATGTTGTGGTGGTGGTCCTTCCAGTCCTTCAGTTCAGGAGACCCGTTGGTCTGTTTTTTTCGTTTTTTGTTTTTGGCCAACAAGTGCTAGGGTCGTTCCCCTATGGTACCACGCGCCAGGGGCCACAGGGGAAGCCATTGCCATTGCAATCGCTGAGGGAACACTTGGGATCGCATGGAAACCCATGGCAGCCGCCAATATTTTCATGCAACTGCTACGGGTTGTCATGGATTCCCGTGCATTCCCATGGCAATACACTGTTGGCCTCGGGTTCCCATGGGAGCCCATGTCCTCCTTCCCCCGGGTTTCCACTGGAACCCATCGAAACCCCTATGTATGGGAACCCATAGAAAATCCCATGGGAACCCATGGAACTTCCCATGGAACCCATCATGGAAATTCCAAAAGGCACGCATGGGAATCCCATGGCAATTTCAAAAGGAACCGTGGATATTCCCTGGGGAGCCCATGCGAATCCCATGGGAATTCCCGAACCCATGGAAATTCCCATGGACACCCACAGCACGTGCGGATGGGGGGCGGAAAACCCCCGGGTTCCCTACATGGATACCTGGATCTCAGCGATGCGCGATGAACTCTGCAGCATCAAGCAGCAACATCCGTTACACTCCAACTTCCAGACGAAGTACTTCGGTATATCTATATGATGAGAAATCCGGGGATATCCCTGGGCCCTGGGTGTCCTGTATGATGTGGATCTTGGTGATGCGCGATGAAATCTTAGCAAGTCAGCAACATTTATGCACCAAGATCCATATTCGTAACATAAGAAACCCGGGGATGTACCCCGGATGTCCTATACGTATGGGTATTGTTGTTGCGTGGTTGTTCTCACATTAACTCGTCGTTAGATATGGATCTTGGCGACGCGCGATGAAATCTACAGCAGCAGGCAGCAACTGTGACACACCAAGATCCATATCCATATACTCGTAGGAAATCCGGGGATGTACCCCGGATATCTTATATTGATATGGATCTTGGCGATGCGTGTTTAAACATACAACAGCAAGCATCAGCATCCGTTATACACCAAGATCCATATCCATATAGGAAATTCGGGGATGCCCTTGTTGGATCTCGGTGATGCGAAAGGAAATCAGCAGCAAGCAGCAGCACCCGATATACACCAAGATCCATATCCATAGAGGAAGCCCGGGGATGTAAGGTTAGGGATCTTGGTGATGCGAAAGGAAATCAGCAGCAATCAGCAGCACCCGATATACACCAAGATCCATATCCATATATAGGAAACCCGGGGATGTATTAGTATCCGGGGTACATCCCCGGGTTTCATCTATGGATATGGATCTTGGTGATTCGCGATTAAATCCGTTGTACACCAAGATTCATTTCCATATAAGAAACCAAAGGATGTACTAACATCCGTTATACAGTACACCAATATCCATATTCATATAGGGAACCCGGGGATATGCACCGGATGTCCCCTGACGACCACAATTTGAAGACAAGGAGGGGGGCACTTGAGGTTGGGGGGTGTACTCAATTCGTGCATGGCCCTAGTGGTATAGCCGTAGACCCTCGCATCCCTACAATGCCGGGACGGAACAAGTCGGTTTTCATCAACCAGGCAGACGTTGGGGTGGGCGTCACAGGGGGCGTAGAGGGAGTTCGCAACCGTTCGTTGTTAGTTAGAAGCTTTAATTATATCTGTTCGGCTGCTTCAATTCACGCGACTGAAATAGCTCAACAGGTGGTACCGTAGTTTGTTCTAACGAACAAAATATGAGACGGAAGTCGAACTCGTCAGCACCGCTTTTTCACCCTCGGATACGGGTCCTTGTGTGAGACAAAGAGACTCGTGCTCGTATCGTATCATACCACGGTGGGGGTATGTGATGTGATGTATAGTAAGCCGCTACCGATATAGTCCACGCTAAATTGACAGTTGGAACTTCGTAATGTACGTGGTGTCACACGCTTCTCATATAATACGTAGAATAAGGGAATATAGGATATCGTGGCGATGATCTCCGTGTTGCGAGCAAACGCAAGCCTCTCGCAGTGCTTCTGCTTCCGCTTGCTAGCCTTATGTTCGTTCCTCTGGTGTCATATTATGGCTTGGTCGAGATGGGGCAGCTGAGTGGATACTGTAGTCTAAATGTAATAAAAAGAGTATCTACAGTACTGTACCCTGCACTGACTTACATCCCTGCGACCAAGAGAGGGCTTTGCCTTGACAGGTAGCACCCGTTTGGCCGAATTACTTGTGGCTGAGGGGGGCCCTCAGCTGAAGCACTGCTGTACCAGGTGCCCAACACCAACGATTAAAAAAAAAACAGATTAAGTGTTACCTGGTACGCAATACCTACAGTGTAGCCCATGGGATTGTGTGTTCGGCTCACCTGGTAGTTTTTTTTTTCTTCTCAAGATTGGTTGTTGGGTGAGGTACAGGATGGGGCTCCTTAAATGGAAGAATCTCAGAAAAGTTACATGGTAAGTGCTATAGCTCTATACACTACCCCTACCGTAGCCTTGCACGCGTCCAGGAAAGTTAGAAGGCCTGCTAGGGTCAGCGCTACAGCAGTTGCAGTACTACATGGCGAGGGGAATGCCCCGGATATCAACGCTGGCGAGATTGGGTGCTACGAGCCCCGAAGTATATATATCTGGAATATTTTTCGTTGTAAAGAGCTACCAGGTAGATAGCACCTGTTGAGCTACAGTACTTCAGTCACGCGGCTCAAGTAGTCCAACAGGTAAACGCTTGAACATAACTAACAGATGACACTTCCTACGATAGGGGCAGCACATTTTAGCGAAACCAAATCTGACTCACGGGGGAGGTTTCCTTGGCTGAGGAACCACCAAAATCCTTGGAACCACACCTACCTACAGCTATTTAGCAATATTTTTCGCTGTGTATCTATAGTAGTACGTATATCGTAGGCCATGGGGTTGTTCGGTGGGTTAAGCGTACCATTTGTCTCAAAGTCAGTGTTTGGGTGATGTGTAACGCTCTTCAAGTCTGGAAGGAGCCTCGCAAACCCACAGGTAGGTGCAATCCCTGCCGTACCAATCGTCGAATAGTTGTTAGAACATCATACTATACGTACTGCAGTATACCTGTTGGGCTACTTCTTCAGTGACGTGCCTCAGATAGCTCAACAGGTATTAGTTGTATTTGTTAGTTGTAAGCTTCTACCTGTAGGGCTAATTCAAGCCCCGTGTGACTGAACCTGCTCAACAGATACTGTACTACTGTAGTTCCTTCTACTGCTGTAACTACTGTAACATTCATGCGTGAGGTTACGCATGCTACGGTAGGGGTGTTTTTCCACGTTTTTCTGGGTACGCATGATCCGTAGGGGTATTGTTCCACGTTTTTTCTGGGGCTCCTTCAACTGAGGAGCTATCTGCCGTATCATATCTCCCCCAAAAGTTGGCTTCGAGACAAAATGAACGGGCAACCCGATGGCCAATCCCATGGCTTACAGTAGGTATACGACAAATCATGTTGTAAAATTATAACGAGATTCAGCAGTTCCCCGTTGGCCATAAAAAAAATTGCCAAAACATGGAACAACACCCCTATCATAGCACGCCTCAGGCTTGGGTGATGGGTTGGCTGGGAAGTTACTCCCGCTGATACGCGCTACGATAGGGGGTATGGTAGGTATGGTAGGTATGGTAGCACCTCCTTTTTTGTGAGGGTCGTACTCAGTTGAGGAGCTCCATGCTCTATGTCTCACGTGACGAGCTCCATGCATCACCCATAAAACTGATCTTGAAAAAAATGACGCGTGCTACAGCAGTAGAGGTATGTATTGTAGCACGTTTTTGGCCAATTAAAACTACTACTGTATGCCTATAACACTTTATGGCAGAACCATATTTGTGACTGACGGGGCTCTAAACCTATTAATAGGAACTAGCCTTTGTGGAAATCGGCCTCGTACAGCTATCGCAATCAATAAGGACGACCTAATCATGATTGTTACAAACAGACAGCAGACAGTAGAGAACAGACAGAAAGGCAGACTACTGTACACACCCCGCAACGAAGAGACTTTTGTTGCCCATATAGCTAAAAACGACCTAATTGTAACGAATAACATCCCAAGACACATGCTACGATAGGGGTGCACAAGTTACTTTGTGAGGCTCCTCACTTTAGGAGCTCTGTACTTCACCCACGAAATGATTTTGAGTAGACGAAAAGGGCAACACGATCAACATGATCCATTAGCTAGGTATACAAACAAATCATATTGCGAAATAAGAACAATACCCCCGACGGTTTTGGGTTAAGGAATCCCATCGTTCGGAAACAAAAATAGCCAAAACATGGAACAACACCTCTATCGTAGCACGCGTCCCAAAACGCAAATGAGATTCCAATGATACTGGATAGTACCTCAGTTGAACAGCCCAGTCACTTAGAACTATTTCGGCCAAGACGTGTTACAGTAGTAGTGACCCCTCTACGAGGCCTAGATACGTATTGGTTGTGAATCTTTATGGGGGTTTTGGCCGTGGTGCCTAAAGCCGACCGCCCCACCCGAACCCTAACCCTAACCCGAACCCGAACCCCAACCAGAACCTTGTGCTAGGATGCTGTCGCTTGGAAGGACTCTACGGTTGACTCGGCCGGCGTGGATGCTGTGCTTGGAAAAACTCTAGGTTGATTCGGCCGGATTGGGATACTGTGGCTTGGAAAAACTCTAGGTTGATTGAGCCGCTTATAAAATACCCCTCAGCCAACCAGAGTGCGTAAATAGCTACCCCAGGAAGATTCACAATCAATATATATCTACTCCTGGTTCTGTTTCCGCTTACCCAAAGCCTCCAACGACGATGGAAACCCCCACATTTCAGCTTTTTTTTTATGTGCTGCTACTGTATCATGGCGATGGCTGTATCTCACCGTCCCTCAAGCTCCCAAGCTCTCTACTTGGTTGCAGCCACGGTACGACCGTAGTCGCACATCAAGCTATTCCTTTTTGTGGTTGTGCATCTGTGTGTGTGCGTGCCTGTGCCATGTTTCCTTACACCTAATGCTGTAAAAAATACACATGAACGAACACATATTAATCTAGAACTCTCTAGAGGTGCCATTGTTTCGATGCTGCGCAGGGGGCACCACACTTCCCCAGGATTTCAAAAGCAACCGCGCAGCCGCGGTACACAAAACAATACAACAACAGCAGCAGTACAACACCACCAGCGCTTCATACTCTGCCCTTTTGTGACAGCCACGGCTGGCCACAGCAGTGCTTTTGTGTTCGTATGTGTGTGCTGTACTCATCAGAAGATAAATACAATCACGATAGACATTGTTTCCACGTAAAAATTGGAATCGAACACACGTCGTCGAACCTCATGCTGTCAAATATACAAACATTAGCAGTACTGGTAGTATCAGCTATACAGCAGTACTCCTCCGAGTAGATAGGGACGCCT
Source organism: Costaria costata (assembly GCA_036873775.1). Lineage (NCBI taxonomy): Eukaryota > Phaeophyceae > Laminariales > Agaraceae > Costaria > Costaria costata. The sequence continues at coordinate 7,925 of JAYJME010001324.1, forward strand.
GATGATGCCCCCACTATTCAACTTGCGACCCCCCCCGGGATTTCAAGCCAACCACAAGGGGAGCCTTGTACCAGGTATGTAACGAGTACGTTACGTGCGACGGTCTGAGCGAGTACCCGTGCCTCTACGACCTCCGACCACCGCAATTTTATCCTGTAGTGTATACGCCACAAGCAGAAAGCAACCGCGATGTCGTCGGCCCCCCTTTACTTCAAGTACCGCGAACGGTTTGGGCCTCCGCCTTTTCCAGTAGGACGGTGGGCAGAGCTCGGCCTTGCCTTGCTGCACCCCGAGTTCGCCCCTGAACGTTTTTTTTAGGCGCCTGGCCACAGCAGCAGCAGCACAACCTCTGTGCGTGCGAGCGTTGCCTCTACGTACTGCTGTTGTTGTCCTTTTCTGGCTCTTATCCCCGACCCCCCGCCCGCTCGACTCGTGTCCCGTCGTCCTTGTCTCACGGTCTCAAGATCTATTGCACGCACAACCTTCCAAGCTGGTCGCTGCCGTGGCAGCGGCTGAAGCAAGAGCAGTCGACGAGCACGGGGTTTGTCATCGACGGGCGACGCATCATCACGAACGCTCACTCGGTCGAGTATTCCACCATGGTGCAGGTGAGAAAAACGCCGCACACCATGAAAAAGTAGGTATTGTACTCGTAGAGCCTTACCAGAGCCTCGCCGGCACGTGTCGTGTGCTCGTCATGCGTGGCGCCTGCAGAGTTGCGGCGGAAGAGACCCGCCCGCGATTTTTACAGACCAAAAGTCAGCCCCAGCATGGACTATACCTTCGGTATGTGGATATCGTTTCGAGGTCTGTCGTCGAAAGTGCAGCCATGTTACAGTCTGTCCATCCAAATCACCTGGTTTTAATCCTCTATTCTGGTTTTGTTTTCGTCGCCCTTAAGGTTCGGCGACGAGGCAGCGACAGAAAGTTCCAGGCGACCCGGTACGCTGTGGGCGAGGAGTGCGACCTCGCCATCCTGACGGTGGAAGACGAGGAATTTTGGGAGGGGACGTCGCCCCTTGCGTTCGGGGAGCTGCCCGAGCTGACGGACGACGTGAACGTTATCGGGTGGGGCTTTTGTGTTAGTCTGTCTCTCATTTCGTGTTCGTATTTTCTAACAGGTAGATCGAATCATCGTGTTAACCCTATCCTATTAATGACGTTCGCTTTGACAGTAGGGGTCCCTCATTAGTGCCGGCCGGTCGAGTAGTGCCACTATGGCTCTCTCTAATTTTTTGTTCGTATTTTCTACCAGGTGGATGGAATCATCGTGTTACCCTTTCCTATTAATGGCGTTCGCTTTGACAGTAGGGGTCCCTCGTTAGTGCCGGTTGCCGCTGTAGTGCCGTTTTGTTTTGGCTGGCACATACCGGCACTACTGAGGGACCCCTGCTGTATGCGTCGGTATGTTTGTGCGTGCTAGCTTGCGCTGTACAGCGCACACACGGGTATGTACGTAATAGCAGGCGGAGGCGGTGCGAAAGGCTGTTTTTTTTCTTCTGGTGTTTTGGATCGGGAGAAGGCAGGGACAGTCGTAAATCAGTGAAGGCGGGAAGCTTGACACATCACGTGCCGCGACATTGCCGCGATGTCAAGAGCGCGGCAGGCACACACTCACGCAAGCAAGCACGCACGCCAACACGGTCGATTTTTTCGGCATGTTACACATGGATGGTTGATTAACCCAACCCATACTCCCTCCTTTTGCCTCGCTTTCCCTCCCCACCCTTGCCTTGCCTCCACCCGGCCCTCCCTCACTCCCGCCCTCCCCATGCCCGTACGCTTCCCCGCTTTCCCGACATTTTTTTTCCGTTTTCGCTCACGCTTGGCCTGGCGGCGGACGAAGTTACCCGGTCGGCGGAGAGTGCATCTCAATCACGGCGGGCGTGGTCAGCCGCGTCGAGATGACGGTTTACGCCCAGGCGGAGCAGCAGCTGCTGTCGATCCAGATTGACGCGGCGATCAACCCTGGAAACAGCGGCGGCCCGGTGGTGAACGACAACGGAGAGGTCGTGGGGGTGGCGTTCCAGAGCTTGGACGGAGACGACGTGGAAAATATTGGGTGGGTCGTCGTCGTCGTCGTTTTAGTTTTTAGTTTTAGTTATTTTTGTTTTGCTGGTGATCGGATCCAGTATTTGTGGAGGACTATCAAAAGTGCTGTACGTACGAGAACGCTATACTGTACTGATATAAATACATGTACGATTATGTTGGCTTGCGCGAGAGCAGCCGAAGGGCCTGTTTTAGACCAGGTTTTGAGCCGTCCGCGGAATAGCTCGAGGTGGGGTCCACCTCTCGGTGCGCCTTTCCTGGACGTGCCTCAGCTTGCTCGCTCCTCCCGACCCTGCGAGTAGCGGCCTCGGCCGTGCTCGCGGCGTGGCGTGGCGGCCCCTGCTAAATTGCGGTTTTGGCCAATTGTCTGTTCCAAAGTTCAAGTGCATAGTCGTACCAATAAAAAGACAAAAGTCTTGCATTAGTTACAGAAAAAACTGGCGTTATAGGCGAGGTGGTGGACCGAGTTCGAATCCCGGCATGCACCTAATTTCCTTCTTTTTTACGAGTACCTACACTTTTTTTCCCCATTTGTTTTTGCTATGAATCGCAACATATTTGTTTGCTTGGTGGAGTGTACGTCGACACAACAAAGTAGCTCTCGGATGAGTGTCTACGTACCTATGTTATAAGGCTTAGTTTGGGTAGGTTACTAGTAGCCGGACATGGGCTTGACGTCGGGAGTTCTAATCTCACCGTGCCCACGATACTAAGCCTAAGAAAAAAGTGGAACTTCCCCATGTCGAACCTGAATATGCTTCTGGATCCCCCAAAAAGTACAGGAATAGCCTGCCTGGTGGTTTTGACAGGTTAACCTTTTACCAGTAGCCCAACAGACTATTAACACCTACTGTAAGTAGCGCTGGGACTAGATTTTTGTTTTGCATTTGTTTCCCTTGATATTTTTTTAACGATTTGGTAAACACTTTTTTCCCATTTGTTTTTTCTACAAATCGCGCTTTTTAATTTAATTTAATTTTGCTTGGTGGATATCGACACAACGGAGTAGCTCTCGGATGAATGTCTACGTGTCTACCTGCTGCAAGTAGCACTCGAACTAAATTTTGTTCGCATGCGCTTCGTTTCTTTTTTTTTTCACGCGTAAGACGTAGAAATCGTGCATACCCCGACGAGTTGAGCTGAGTTGAAACCTACCAGGGAAAAACCTCCACAACTATGTTTCAATGCGCCTACTAAAACGGCGAGGAGCTAAACTGTAGCGCTGGTGGTGGCGTTTCTGCGAAGGGCGCTTCAGGCTATACAAGCGAAGATATTGATGACTGCAGGCACCCGCATCGCAAATTCCCGAAAAATACTCGAATCTTCCCCTTTTTTACTTAGTTTTGAGATATGCGCCGCTATTAAGACTTTGCTCTGTGTTCGTTGTTTTTGCTCCTTTTATTTTTCATTGCAAGAGCTCTCACAACTCCGGAATGTTCTCATCCCCTAGAGCACGGACAAAGAAAACAGCCCGGATATTGTTACCTCCATCAGTCGTTCTTGTTTGATGCTGAGCGGGTTGTAGATGGATTGACTAATACATCGATATCGAGATTTCAATCGATAGCACTTGATACCACACCCTGATTGTGGTCATCGGGTGAGTTTTGATATGTTGCACTGGATTTAGGGGCGTTCTCTTCGCCCGTTCTTCAGTTTGATTGTTATCGACCGCCGCCGAGATGGCCTTACTTTCTTACCCAAGAACACGACAGACGGCGGCGACAAAGCGAGGCGTATGTATGCCGTTACCCCTGTTGCTCGCGGTGCCCTTGTGTCGCTGTCGCACGGGTTGCACTATTAGACACTAAATTTATGTCACAATCGTGGATTACAAACTATCGTTTCCCTAACTATTACATGTCTATGTATGAAATGCTCTTTTCTTCCGCATCGCCGAGAGTTTCTCTTCCAGCCGCGGGCCATCTTTCGTGCTCTCGGCTGCGGGACAGGCAGGGGGAACGCGTGAACACTACGGCGCAAGATTGACCTCTGGCCAGACTCTGTGGCGCGTGCTATGGGCGTTCAGCGTTGTGGATACATAGCTATTTTTGCGGGGTCTGCTTCCAACCATCTAGAGCCTCCCAGGACGATCAAAACCCCAGATGTTTCAGATGGATTGCTCCAATGTTGAAGCTTCGCCCGTTGTTGTAGCCACGGCCATTACTTCTGCGTATGCGAGCTGCGTGTGGTTGGGCATGTGTGGACGTCTGTGCGCATGAGCGTTTGTGGGCATAGGACGACGCAGACCTCACTCGGATCAACGTCCAGTGGGACGGTTGTAAGCAACATTTCATTTTCATGTTTACAACTTAACTGCGCTTATATTTCCGTCCACGGAGAAGCTGCGTGGTTCACTCCGCATTTCTGGCACACACCAACACCACACCAACAGAGTGGTTCACTCCACGCATTTAGCAGCAGCAGCAGCAACATCCCTAACCAACAAAATTGGGCAGCGTACTGCGGTCGTCCTCAACGCTCTACCCGTACGTAGCTCTCCGTTACAACGTTTGGTGTGTTGGTGTTGCATGAATCCACATGAACTCTGATAAACCAGCGAAGCGGTGCAATATTTCGTCTCTCGATGTACGGTGGTATAATCGCGGTTGAATTGTTTCAGTTACTCCGGGGTGGCAATTGAAATTAGGCAACGATTGATTTCGCGGTACCCCACCACTTCCCTCTAAGTCGTCCCCTGCGGTTCAGTGTTTAGCCTCGAAGACTCTGGAATTGGTAGTGACGGGTTCAAGGCCCGGCGCAAGCACAAAAGGGCTTTGTTCTCGAAATACACCAATTATTGCCGAGAGAGCTTAATAGTGTGGGTAAGCAAAATTCGACGCGAGTCTACAAGGGAAGACATTGCTGAACGCTTCTCGCGACAAAGACCAAATCACGTACCGTGGTGGGGAGGAGGGAGAAGAGCCTGCTTAGTGACCCCGTATCTGACTTACGACTAGGGAGGTAGAAGGGAAAAGACGAGTGAAGAGAATAAATGGGAAGATTAAAAAAAATCGCAGCAGCTCACCCCGAGCCTTTCTGGCACACAAAAAACAGCACCAACCACCACCATCACCACCAGGAGTGGTCCACTCCACCCAAGCCCTTAGTAGGAGCAAAACGACCATCACCGGAACCACGTGATAAACAGAGCGTCAAAAGCTCGCTACTCGTACGTAGCTCTCCGTGATAACTTCTCACGGCGTGATAAACCTAGCCTAAAACCTCTATCCATACGTAGCACACAACAAAAGCGACACAACAGCAACATTATAGCACCACCAGCGCTTCATACTCTTGATTTTGTGACAGCCACGGCTAGGCACGGGGCGTTGTTTTTGGGAAGTGATCCTAAAGTGCCCCCGGGATCAATTTGGTTAACGACGCCCCCGGGGGACACACAAGCTTAATAAGCCCCTGGAATTGGAGGAGAATTTGGCTAAAGTGCCCCTAATAATATGAAGCATACCGACGCGCGCGACTATGGCGACCGTAGGATCCTAGACCTTCTTCAGGGCGGTCTACGGCGTGTACTGCATCGGTCGGTGCGGTTGTTCCGCCTGCCAATCCTCCTCGCCCGGTATACGGACGTGTTCGAGTTCTCGATAATCATGGCCTCTCCGAGCATTTTATGGGGGTACAATGACCTGATTTGCCTCCGAAAAAAGGAATTATAAAGCAAGCTATAACGCGGGACGAAGACGACCGTTGGATACTGGACCTGGCTGAGGGTCGTCTATGGAATCTATCGCCTGGGTGGGTGAAGTAATTCTGCTTGTATTCGCTCCCAGCCAGGTATACAGACGTACTCGTGGTCTCGATAATCATGGTGTTTCCGAGCATTGTTTAGGGGCGCAAAAAAGCTGAAATGCCTCCAAAGATAGAAAATATGAAGGACGCTAGAGGGCGCGACGACAGCGATCGTAGGGTACTACAGTAGATTTTTTCTGGGGTAGTCTACGGCATATACCCCCCTCGGTCGCTATCGGTGCGCGCGGTAGCGTGCTTTATATTACATATATTGGGAAAACCGTTTATATCCATGTGTGACCCAAAATAATGCTCGGAGAGACAATGACTATCGAAAACACGAACTCGCCTGTATATCTGGCGAAGGAATATCAGGCGGAACTACTGCACCCAACCTGGCAGTAGAAGCCGTAGACCACCCTAAGATAGGTCTAGTATCCTACGGTCGCCGTAGTCGCGCGTGGCGTCATGCTCCATACGCCTGAAAGTACTTTAGCCTACTGTGCCCTCAACTCTTGGGACGCACTAAGCTGAATGCGTCCCCGGGGGCGTCGTTTACTGAAGCGCCCGTGGGGGCACACTAATCACTTCCCTTTCGTGTTCGTATGTGTAAAGCGCTCACCAGAAGATTCATGCAGTCATGAAAACATTTGCACGTAACGCTTGCGATTAAACAGACGTCGTCGAACCTCATCCTGCCATGAAAACAGTAGTAGTATGCCGGGTGCACAGCAGTCTCGGAGTAAACAGGAGCGCCTCATGGTGCTTCCCCTTTTCATATTTTCAACTTGCGACACCCCAGGGGTTTCATGTCAACCACATCCCGAAAGAGAGCGTTCTTGTGTAGTATGCTGTATGTGCTGCTACGAAGTTGGCGTGCAAGGTCATGCTCACGTTCGAGCCAGGGGCAACACGTCTGCACTCCCGAAGGATTATTGAACCACTGTGCTCGTGTATTTAGCCCGTTTGAGCGTTTTACTGTAACAGAAATGGTACCTGGTATAGCTTTGCAATCGTTGTGTGCCTGATCCTATTGCTGCTTTTGTACGTGGTGGTTTTCTTGTATAATCTACGGTAGTACACATGACCTGTCCACATCATCATAAATTTGGCCTTAGCCCCGCGACCAACATCTAATATCGGCCTTCGTCCCCTTCTTTGTGTCTTCCTTGCAGTTTTCTGGTGTGGCAAACATCACATATCCAGGCGTGTACCAAACGTTTCTGGATGGTGTTGATCTTTTCAATTTCGATCTGAGTTGGATACTCTCGACGGGGTGCATCTTCGACGTGGACTTTCACGAACGCCTGCTCATATCCACGACTGGGCCTCTCGTCGGCATGGTCGTTCTGGGAGCCACGTACCTTGTTGGGGTGTGGAAAAACCGCGAGTGTGACGCCGCTCTTGACAATATTCGTCAAAAGCACCTGTCAATGATACTTTTGGTGACGTTCTTCGTCTACTCTTCGGTTTCCTCGGCTTTGTTCCAGATGTTCGCTTGCGAGGAGCTCGACGACGGCAAGAACTATCTTCGCGCGGATTACCGGATCGAGTGTGACTCCACCAGACACAGAGCACTTCAGATCTACGCAGCATTCATGATTGTCCTGTATACGGTAGGGATCCCCCTGTACTATGCAGCACTCCTGTTTACGAACCGCGATGTGTTGTCGGACAAGGAACGTCGTGAAACAAGCGTGCGCGTAAAAACGACGACTGATCTGTGGAAGCCGTACAAGGCCGAACGCTTCTATTACGAGGTTATTGAATGTGGCCGTCGGATCATGCTTGCTGGCGTGGTAGTGTTCATCTATCCTAACACTGCCGCCCAGATCGCAGTCACACTTTTATTGGTGGTATTTTTCATTTTCGTATCTGAGGTCTTGGCACCTTACTCGTGCGGACAGGATGCCTGGATTAATCGGATAGGCAATGTCATAATATTCTTGAGCATGTACGTGGCTCTGTTGCTCAAAATAGACGTGTCCAGAGAGGAAGCTAACAGCCAGTGGGTGTTCGGTATTATTCTGGTGTCTGCTCAAGCGTGCATGATTTTGGCAGTGTTTGTCGAGGCCGCCACATTGACGTATTCGTGGAGGAAGAAACAACGAGAGGACAAATTTCCCAGGTTCCGCCGTAGCGGAGAACTTTCGATTACTCTCAGAGCAGAAGACGATGCTTGCGCGTACAATGTCGACGACGTGGAAGCTGAGCCGAACCTTGCACAGGCATACAAAAGTTAAAATAACCGCGGGTGTAGGTGCAGCTGAAGGTGCAATTCGTAATCCTCATTGAGGGTAGTCCACGAGAAACGACGAAAGTTGTCTTAAAGCTGAGAGGCAACCTGGCGTTTGGGGGGTGACGTGCAGAACATCAATCGACATTGAGAAGGGCCGTACCACCAGGACGATGTTTAACAGAACCCATTGTACGTGTGTCGCGAGAAACAGGTAGAGGGATAATAGGGTTCCATAATCAATGTCCCGAGATAGGCGGCTTCTTTGCATTACACACGAACTATGGGAGAGGGGGAAGAGGTGTGTGTTGTCATCGCGAGAGTGCGAGACTCTCACCGTACCACGCCTAAACTCCTGAGCTCAGTAGGGGCCCGGGGTTGGCATTGCTAAACACCTGGCTCGGCAGACGGGCCAGGATTAATTGCAAAGAGAGAATCATAGTGATATTATGGTCAATACATTCGTCGCCGTCGGGAAACGCTTCGAAGTACATTTGTCAGTTAAACGTTGCGGTTAAAGTTACACGCATGCCAATGCATCAGCCAGTAGCAAACCTGAAGAAATGCTAAGTTGCCACGGGTGTCCCACTTGTGGTACATAACTCGTAAGCTTGCCGGCCGCGTGTCGTGGGGGAACCGTTATCACGCGGGCGAAAAGGTTGACGGGACCCCTTTCCACCCTCCTCCCCATTGCTACTCGTATATGTATTGGGTGCAAAGGTAGCCAATAATCAACTAGCCAATGAGGTAGGGTTTGTTTGTTGTACTCAGTGGTCGATACGTATAATATGTGTCACTGGGATCTTGGGGTCTCTTATCATGTGTCGAGGCATTATTGCACATGCTTCAACCATTCTGGTGTGATGGCTGATGGTCGGATCAGTCGGATAGAGTGCATGGTACGGGCTGGGTACGGGACTCTGGTA
>JAYJME010001325.1:0-16872 GCA_036873775.1 Costaria costata
TTTTGTTTTTCACACGTTTGCTGCGTTTGTACACCATCCCCATTTTTACCTAAAATAGCGAAGTCTGTTCATCTGTTTATCACATTTGGCTATGGTTTTTAGCATTTGTTTTCACTCCGTTTGGACAGAGTGGTGTTTCTAAATGGAAAATAACGTGGGCATGCGAGGCTGAGAATGAAACTCGGTCGTACATGTGAACCTTCGATCGTCCGGGGAAAAAACAGAGTCCATTGGATGGTCGACTGCCTAGCCGTTAATTATTTCCGCAACAACATGTTCCTGTCACGTCATCTACTATCCTATTCGTCTACACTGTTAACCCGTCTCGAACAGCGAGGCGAACGTGTATTGCAGTGCTCCCAATGACGAATAAAATACATGGTAACTCGTAACAGTGCACACGTAAAGTCTCGCAGGGTCTTCTTGGTTTCAACTGTTTACATTACAAAGATGCTTTGCAATAATTATCTACTCGAGACATACGTGTGAATGACACCGTGGTCATTCGGGTGTCTGTCATGTGCATTGAGAGCGTGTATTACCATGTAACGTAAACTGGAATAAATACAACCGGTATACCGATTGATGGGTCATTTCAGGGTCGATCAAATATTCTGACGACAGTTACTCCAGGTATAACCGAGTGTTACAGATGATATGCACAGATAACTACAAAGTCGGTATACTTCGTATATATCATATGTGTGTGGGTTGCTGTGCGCTTCGTGGCGTGATCCTCGGTGTACATCTTAAAATAAATATTGTACGCTTCGACGAGGCTTCGAAAACATTTGTTTATTCGACATCGTCGGCAGATGTCTAACAATATTTTTTTTTGTGTTCTAGAGCCACGACCAACACATTTTAATCGAGTGTTTTGTTGACCCAACCCGTGTCTCGAACCGTTGGGAAAAACTAGCCACCGAATTCCTCCAGCGACGAAACACCGCGATATTGCTCTTATTATCCGCTGGGAATTGCCATGGTTTCGTTAGGAAGTATCGGATGAAAGAGCCGGTATTATCGTGTTCTATCCGTATATTGACTTCTACAAAACCCCTCCCTGTTTCAGCAGTGCGAGTCTCTAAATATACGGAAACGACGATGCTGAGAAACCCCAAATCTGAAAGTGTCGGCAAGCGGATATACTTGAACAAACAGCAACGAGTTGCATGACAGGCCCATCCATAGAAACTACTTCTGTCTGCAGGGAGGCAGTGGACAATTATTCCATTCAGTTCGCTGTTGGTTCCGTCATGTATTATTGTTACTTGGCGATTTATGTCATGCCAATTTAATGTATTATGTATATCGTGTGCCTCGCAATTTAATGTCTAATTTATTCGCTAAAAAAAAGAGACACTTCAACAACTCAAGAAATGAAGGCACATATCCTATACATGAGGATGGTTTTAGGCAACTAAACTATCGGGATGTTCCCAAGGAGTTGGTTTTACTTTGTGTTAGAGGTGTTTTCGAGCTTTTCGTGTCGGTTATACGGCCCTTATCTGTAAGTACAAGAAGCGTAAAGGTCTTAATATTTTAACATTCTTATATTTCCGGACAACGTGGTGCTGGGGGATGCAACTCGGGGAGCAAATCTTCGTAAATATAAGGAACGTTTGTGGATTGTTGTGGATACCAAAACCGTCGTACATTCCCGGACAATGCTGTGGTGGACTGTTTCTGCTGATGTTTAAATTTCGAAGAACAACGCGTCCTGCCTACTGCAAGTATATAGGGTCTGCACGTTGCTTGAGGCAAGTGGCATAGCTTGGACCCACGGACATCAAGCTGCTAATGCTGGTGTTCTAGTCTGCTGGTGTTGCTGGCGCTGCTGGGGTCTGTGTGTACACGCACGCCCACCGAGCCTTCCCCTTGACCTCTGGGCAAAGGGTCGTAGAGGGCACGGTAGGCTGCGCCAGCGCAGCCTTACCCCCTAACAGCGACAGGGCACAGTTCTGAAAAATACAACAAGCCACATACTAAACTACCACACGATCATGGTGTCGGGCCGCCGACTGCAATATCGATTGTCCGACCATGGGGGCTGAAAATAACTGGACTCTCGTACCTCCATCTCCCGCGCTACCTCTCGGCACATCTCGGCTGCGGCGCGATCTCGTAGTCAATCACCGTCGTCCGTCCATATACAATTCCTATCGAACTCGCTTCTCATTTGTGATCATTTGCTCACTTTTACGGCAAAGGAGGCCTGTGATCGGCCGTTCCTTACAAATTTAGGCCACAGGCAGATGTTTATTCACGACCCACCCCCGGGTGTACGGTTTACAGCTTTCTCTATTATCCAGATATTTAGTGTCTCATGTACTGCAAGAGGTTGTGATTCACACCGGATTTTCCACCCCCGTTTTCTCAAAATAGGCCTACAACTCGAGTTTGGGGTGCTGCAGTGGTCGAAATTGGACGGAATCCCGACGACACAAAAAGAGCCAAAACATGGACCCCCACCTGCCTCAACGTTTTCACTTCAGTTCCGGACAGCTATACTTCCTCACGAGCAATGACAGCCTATCATATGAGTCACGCCGGGTATTGGGGGCGTGAGGACATCAGATGTACCGGACAGCAGTCTTAGGCAGCCAGAAACGACTCATGAGGTGACTTGGTGAAGTCAAAGCTGCGGGCCAGCCAGCTTCACCCGAAAAGTCAAGATAAAGTTGCAGACTCGACTATTTGGTCTTTCCGCGCGTTACTATGTGTACCAAGTAGTACCATGGCCTCAACACGTATGAAAAAACAGCCCTATTATCTGCGTTTTACGCGATTCTTTTGAAAGTATTAGCATAGCGTACCCGAAAACGGCCTGACGGGCGCGTTACGTTCCCATTTAGGGTAGTCCAGTTTTGGGCAAAAATAAAAGCAATATAGGAAAACCAATTCTCGATTCTTGTCAATTTGCAACAGTTCTTAACAGCTGAAAATAGGGGATCTTGATTGTCAAACGGTTTACTCTGCTTCCAAGTCGACTATATCGTTTTAGGAGACACCTCTACTTGTGTGTACTTGGCAACACATTTTGAGGGTTCCTGAGTGGCCTAAAGTATCAATCAGAACAGAAGATAGAAAGAAACATATAGTGTGGTGGTAAGAAAAATTAATTTTTGCATGCATGTTATTTCAGTTGCTTATACCCATACTATGTCGTATATATTCAGAATCACCGCAGCTGGGCTTTGCTTAGTTGCGTATTGTTTATACTGTACCTGGTATAGCTTTTAATGTGGTTGATCATCTCCTTAATCCTCACACACAAAAACAAGTTTTCGTACCGTCTCCCAGTGGGGGGGTACGGGTGAATCAATACATTTACGGTTTGAGGCAGTGCGGATATTTATATTGATAAGGCGCATACAGTAGTGGGCAGGACGAAGACGAGTCTGCTCTGTGACCCCCGATCTGAGTTACGACTAGGAGAGAGCGAGAAAATAAGGGTGAACGTAACACAGGGTGGGGCAAAAAAACTAAACAAATGTTTAGGAGGCGTAATATATACGGGGGAGGGTGTTGGTGAACGCAATAAACATAGGTCTTGAGTTACTCTAGTGATGATCATATTGCTGTTTTGCTTTAAGGTACGATATTCGGACAAAGTACACTATCTAGACATTAAATAATCTAGGTAAACACCAATAAAACAGCATAAACCACAATATATCGCCGGCGGATCCACTTCCACAAGCAACATCCGTTTGCACGACAGGAACATTTATATAAATTAATATTAACCTTTACTTTGTAGCGAATAAGGACTTGCATCAGTTATCGGATGGTATTGATATTTTGCGATACGCTACGTTGTTCTGCCACTTATAATCGTGTTCCCCGAAGCAACACAGTATCTATTCGATGTATTTAGTTACACGTGTACAAAGAGTCGAAATATATATGATTTATGCTTTTCTTGTCATATAATTCGAATCATACCTGTAATTACTTATTTCGAACGTAGAAACTGAAATTTATCGAATTGCAGTAGTATCAATATTTTATGCGGTTTCGTTTCATCCTAGATATAGAACAATATTAGGGTTTAGAACGGGCCGCGCCGCCCCATTGGTGGAGCGGCCACAATTTCGATACAGGAGAAAGTCCGAACGTCACGCGAAACATACGAAGTGCAGGGTTAGGACTTAGGTCGACATGGAGAAACACAGGAACGAACGGGGCGCTCTTAAATGCGCGAACAATGCGGTTTTCTTAGGAATGAATACCGAATACAGGGGGTACCCTGACCCTAGAGAGGGTAACACAATATGATAGTGTAGTGAGGCCCACGAAAGGTACACTCTGTCCTCTCCACGGGATCACTGGGGTACTCTAAACTCTAGAAAGTGAGGGAGGAGTAAAAACCGCCGATACCACCAAGACAGACAATCCGCACGATTCACTGCTGTGCGGTCCGACTTGGCACACAGCATATTAACTTATTTCACGCGAACTGTTTTGGGTTGGTAGGGTTGGTTTATATGTTGTAACGTATTTCTTCGGATCTACGTACGAGTACGAGACTTATTTCTAAAAATCTTTTTTATAGTTTATAAATTTATTAAAATACGATAGCTGTGAGTTCGACCAAGACGGTTGATATTCATCTTTGCAAGCTGCGTAATACTCCGATCGCACGTGTTCTAAAAACATTTAAAAGTGCAGCCGGCTTTATTTCTCAATATTTTCAAATTAAAAGGTGCAACGAGTAAAGTTGACTCGCCCCGGCCGCCTGAATCTGCTGTCTACTACAGCTTGCTCTGTTGCTGAACAGCAGGACAGTAGCAGCTCTACATACATTCGAGATCCTGCTGTTGTCCTGGCATGCAATTGTTGTTGGTGCTACAGAGTAGCTTGCTACTGCTGCTGTTGTTGTTCTACATTGAAACTCGTAGTGTTTCCTGTTCATGCAGCGCAATAGAATACAGGTTGGCTTGATGGCTGATCGGGATTTAGATATGATACTCGTAATAATGTCCCACCGAAGGAAAAAAAATTGGCAGATGAATGAAACAAATCGATACACATACATCTTCTTAAAATATCTATACAGCAGGCACTCCCCGATAAATCACCCGAAAAATTTCGCGACCGTCATCGATACGGACCTTGATGCGTCCGAACAAGTGCAAAGATAGTCGACGGAAACACAGTTAAGCTTATGTCGTAGACTTTGTTGTTTGTTGTGCTCTACATCCCACTCCTAGTACGAGGGGTACTGGTCAGCAGTCCAGCGGCCGGAATCTTACACATGAGAAGCGTTTTCGGTCGATTATCGGTCGGTCGTACGTATTTTGTCAGATCTACGTATTATGATGACACGAGTTCTATTTGTGATGTAGCCACACGATTTTGTCCTCTAGAAACAAGCGGCCGGCTTGACTTCTACTTTCGAAATCACTTCGTAATAGATAACCGTCCCCTACCCCCTGTATCCTCTGTCGACCTGCCGTGGCCCCCTTCTAAGACATATGCGTACTGTGTATCATACGTGCTCTATTATTGCTGAAGATCAGATCTGTTGAGATGAGGTAAAGTTGTCTTTCTACCTATGATAAGCTGCCCGTCTGCTGTACTCCGCGTTGGGCCAATATAGTACAACGGTAGTGGTGCAGACTCATTACTACTCGTAGGACTGCCCGACCGAGTGCATCTGGTCTCTACTCGTATACTTTGCTCTATTGCTGTAGAGATGTAACAGCAGCTCTACGTACAGCTTGCTCTGTTGCTGTACAGCAGGGCAGTAACAACTCTACATACATACGAGATCCTGCAGTTTTCCTGCCCTGCAATTCCTGTTGGTGCTACAGGGTAGCTTGCTACACGACATTATTCGACTTCGGGATAAATAATAAGTACGGGATGAAAATGTGACGGTTTCACCAAATAATTCGTTTCTGAGTTCTCGTCATAAAATTCAAACAGGCCGACACCGAGAAACTCAGCCAAACGACGTAGCACCACAACCATTCACGATGAAGGCGATCAAAGGCGCGAGTGTGCCTCCAAGTGGATGCGCGCGTAGCCCAAGCTAGTCGGAAGCACCGGGCGCATCTTCCTAGGAGTGTCGCTGTCTATCTATGGATATTTTGGAAGTCATGGTCTAAGGGGAGGGAACGTTGTAAATCAGATACCAAACAGAGCTGCGCAACAGCACAAAAAAGCAAGCAGACGAGCCATGCGTGGAGCGTACAACAAGCAGAGTCAAACTTCATGTACCCTACGACTGCTGTTTCAACCCACACACAGCCGTATATCGTCAAGATCATGTTCTACACGTGTGCTTGGCGCTATTGAGCGCAGTCAGTCATTGGTTGGCTGCGTATCATAGCAGCATATCCCACAGCATGCGTACAGAGGAGACCGTCAGATAGATACTACAGGTGGTGCTATGAAGCCGATGATGAACTCAAGTGCACGTCTAACTTTATAGATCCGTCTTGATACCAGGTTTGCCCAGAAGCGTCATAAGACGCCAGAGAGAGAAGCCAGGTACTTCTTCTTTGTATCATAACATCATATGCGTCACGTGCGCCTTCTACACCGCCAGTTTGGGGTGCTGCAATGGTCGAAATTGGACGCAATCCGGACGACACAAACTGAGCCAAAACATGGATCCCCACCTGCTACATGAACGTTTGCACTACAGTTGCGGGATACCATACTTCTTCACAAGCAACCACAGCCTATGATATGAGTCGCGCCCAGTCTTGAGTGCGTGAGGACGTCGGGTGTACCGGGCAGCAATCGTAGGCAGCCAGAACCGACTCACGAGGTGACTTGTTGAAGTCAAACCTGGCGGCCAGCCAGCATCACCCGAAAAGTCAAGATATAGTTGCAAACTCGGCGATTTGGTCTTTCCGCGCGTTACTATATGTACGAAGTAGTACCATGGGCATAACACGTATACACAAACAGCCTAATTATCTGGGTTTTACGCGTTTTTGCTTAAGTATTAGCATAGCGTACCCGAAAAAGGTCTGACGGGCGCTTTACGTTCCCGTTTGGGGTAGTCCAGGTTTGGGCAAAAATAAAAGCAACAAAGGAAAACAAACTCTGGATTCTTGTTCATTTGCTACAGTTTTTAACAACCAGAAATAGGGAATCTTGCTTGACACACGGTTTACTCCATTTCCAAGCTGTTCGTAACTTTGAACTAAACACTCTTACTCGCGCGTACTTGGCAACGTATTCTTGAGGGTTTCCGAGTGGCCTAAAATATCAATCAAAACTGAAGATAGAAAGAAACTTATAGAGTGGTGGTTAGAGAATTGTACTTGTGCATGTTGTTTGAGTTGCTTGTATAAACGTGTACTGTGATATATCATAGATGTATTCAGAACCACAGCAACTGGGCCTTGCTCAGGTGCGTATTGATTATGCTGTACCTTGTATAGCTTTCAATGTGGTTGATCATCTCCTAACTCTTAACACAAATCAACTAAATAACTTACCGTCTCCCAGTGGGGGGGGTACGGGTGAAGCAATACATTTACGGTTTGAGACAGTGCGGATATTTAAATTGATAAGGCGCGTACCGTAGTGGGGAGGGGTAAGAAGAGTCTGCTATGTGACCCCCGATCTGAGTTACGACTAGGAGAGAGGGATGTTAGATGGGCGAAAATATTTCAGGGTGTGGCAAAGAAACAAAACAAATGTTTAGGAGACGTAATATATACGGTGGAGGGTGTTGGTGAACGCAACCAACACAGGTCTTGGGTTATTTTTGTGATAATCATATAGCTGGTTTGCATTAAGAGAGGGTATGCGGACAACGTACAATACCTAGACATTGAACAACCTAGGTAAACATGAATGAAACCGCAAAAACACAAAACATCGCTGGCGGGCTCACATCCACAAGCAACGACAGGAACATTCATAGACATTACTATTACCGTTTAATTTGCAGCGAAAGAGGACTCGCTTCATTTATCGGATGTTATTGCTATTTTGATATACGCTACGTTGTTCTGCCACTTATAATTGTGTTCCCCTAAGCTACATACACACTATTCGATGTATTTACTTACACGTGTACGAACAGTCGAAAAGTTTACACTGGTATGATTCATGCTTTTCTTGTCATATACTTCGAATCGTACCTGTACTTAATTATTTCGAACGTAGAAACTGAAATGTCTCGAATTACAGCAGTAGCATCAATAGTGTATGCAGTTGCGTTCCATCTTAGATATAGAAATATATCAAACATACAGCATTTCGTAGTAATGGAGCGATTCTACAAAAAATAGACTTGATGCGTTCCTCAGAACAGTCTAAGACACCGGGGTCCGTACCGCTTATAGAACCAACTGTATGATTGAGTTGTGGTGGATATGGTTTTCGTAGTGTTCAGCGGTTGAAGGGGTTGTACTTTACGACAGATTGGTCATGTCAAGGCCCAACTGTCTGAGCTCCACCCTTCGATTTTCGTCCATGGTGGGCCTTGCCAGACTGTTATCAGCGAGGGAATAGTATTCAGAACCTAAAAAGGTGTGTACGATCAAGTGGACTTATGACGTATTTGGTCCATCGTGGGTTACGATAACTACAACCCCCCCGTATCAGGGAGAGCCTATTCGCGCCCTCATTTTTTCCAACTTTCCAACAACGCAAATCTGGAGGAGATTCGTCTAAAGGAACAGCGGCCAGAACCTGGGCAGTTAAACTACAGCAGTAGCTGCCAGGCTAGTATCGTGCGGTACGTGCGGCAACACCGTATACCTGGTACAATACCCGGCATGTACGTCATATAGTCAAAGGTGTGGGTCATAGGTTGACCATCCACATCCTTTCGGCGATATGCTGTTTTGGGGGCGAGGTCAGCTACCCAACCTGTGTTGCCCGGACCCTCGCCCGTTTTAACCCCTTCGCTGTGACCTCGTGGAGAGGACGCAGTTGACGTGATATGTAGGTGAACGGCTGGTGACACTACATAGCTATATAGCACTGACACTGGCGGCACTTGCAAGGGCAGTGGCGGCACCTGTTTGGGCATTGACATAGTGGCACCGCGCAAGCAGTCTCTATTATGTCTTGCAGTCAGCGGGTCTCTACGAATCTTTGAAAAATAAACATTTCCAGATTGAAGTGGTTCTGCAACAGAGAACAAAACTTTACCCCGGTCTGATGAGGTCAATCGGCCCTTCAAAAAGGTAATGATCACAGAGTAGGGACTATGGCTGTGCGCTGAGACAGTTGGGTCGTACAACCACGTGAAACAGAAAACTTGGACGACGCAAACACCAGTACGTCTGGCCACATCAATACATATACCACGGATGCGCTTTCCCATTTTCGAACCGGCGCGCGTTGAACCGTCGCCAGACGACCTGGACTATTCAAAAACGACTGAACAAGCGATATAATCGTCTAACGGAAGTACCAACTGCTAGAGATCTGGTTTGTCGACGAACAATCACCCGGAGAAGAGAGGGTGGCTACAGTCAGCAAAACCCTTCTATATGCGCGACGAAGAAGGTAATTCATTTCCCGATATGCTAGGTACTTAACCAGGCGTCGAGTCAATAAGGAGTGTGACCAGCGTGTCTACATAGTTATCTTTTTTTGTGACGACAATTAGAATAATAAGAACGATTGTCTTCCCTGAAACAAACTGAACAACTACCACGACGGATTACATTTGTTTCCCCACAAACGTTGATGCATTGGTTCATCGATGCATAGAAGGACTCGATCTCATTCACTTGACGTGAATTTTTGCAAGTGAAAAATGATAAATGAATATGGTTAGACATAGTCCCACTTCTCGCACGATGCTTTCATGAAGTTGTGCTCCAATCTTTTTCGAGTTATGCCCTCAGCTACCCCTTGAGGGAAGACACATTCTCCCCGATAAAATCAGAAGCAGGTGTTCTTGATTTCGTTCCTCGATAGGGCGCAAATGAGAAGCCCATAAAAGTGTATCGAGTCCAACTGCTCGCTAAATGCTATTTATGGAAGATATGTGTAGACAAAATGTGGACACTTGTTGTGTGCTTTCGGCAGCAGTAAGAGATATTATTTCAGAACACAAAACAGGAACGATGTCCGCCGATGAACCCGTTTGCTAGGTCAGCAACGTTGTATGATTGAGGGCCTTTGCCAAGACTGAGGCAGTCTCGATCCATGCATGGCGGGAGGTTCCGGACGATAACTTCAAAAATTGTGTATCTGCCCCATGTTGGTTCTTCTTTTCATGGGAATTAACGAACGTGATCTCCTGGAGTGTCGAAATCCCGAAGCCAGGAACTGTTTTAACCATCCGTACAACGCTGATATGCCATACTACCCTCAGAGTAGATAGCACAAGAGTTTCCTATTCATTTGTATAATCACCACAATCGGAACATGAACCTCCATCTCACCAAATAAATCACAATGTAACCAAACAGCCAACCTACATGTCAACTTCTGGATCGTCTGGATCCAATCCCAGTCGAGTCACCCACCGCGAAACAATTCATTAGAATTGAAAGCACGAAGACATTCATGTGGTTTGTCTTCCATAAGCCAACCGATAGACCCATACCCAAAACACCAGGCACCCTGGCCGTCGCGGTCTACAATGGAAGAATCAGCATATACATATCGGAAATCACCCAACCAAGCCACCGACGAACTTGCATCATATCTGAAATTCAACTGAGAAGGGGACGCAGTTGCAACATAATCTAGCCCCGTATTATACCGATTTTAAGTGCAAGTTATCTAGCAACACCTTATATCCAAACAGACACGAAAGGTTATTCTCCAGCAGATGCCTGACGACGTACAATACATCTAGATGGAGCATCATTTTCTCCATCGAATAATTCCATGTAATCATCCGACAAAGACAGTATATCTACTGTTGTCGATCACCTTCCATCCAATGAATCAATCTGTGGAGTGACTGTGCACTCCTTGTAACAAGCGGAGTGGTGGAATCTAACGGCCTCGGCTTGCATTCCTTCGAGCAACACATAAACTCAAATCATTCCTTGTATCCCTTGTTGTGTGCTTGGTGGGCGGCGTTGCCCCTCGGGGTCCATTTTGAGCTTCGTGCGACCATGGCACGTGCATTTCGAGAATCTTATGGCATCGTTCTCCTCTCCTGATGCCAGCCACGGTAGTTCGTCACATCCTGTGTTACAAAGATAACGTTGGCATATAACGCGGAAAAGACGCATGAGATTCCGGTGGACGTCAGTTTGGTAGGTACCTATCGTAGGTGACGCGTGCTACGATAGAGGTTGCACTTTTTGGGTTTTTCGTTTCTGAATAACGGGGCTCCTTAACCCAAAATCGTCCGAATGTCATTCTTAATGAGCAATGTGATTCTTGCAAATACCTAGTCCATGGTTTTGCTCACCGAGCTGCCTTTCCGTTTTAGTAAAATCCAGTTGTTCGGGTGTGATATGGAGCTCCTAAAGTTAAGAGCCCCAGACAAAAAAAGGGCGCACCTCTATAGTAGCATGTGTCCCCCAGAGTGAGGAACAGAAAGAAAACCGAAGGTCCACCCCTGTCCTCTAGCATGTGTCGTGGTAGCCCCCTCGTTCGGGGAGCCCTGTGTGCCCCAAACAAAAAATATATACTACTGCTTGCTGTAGTTTTGCGACCGGTGGTAAGCTTCGCCCCGATACCCAACGCCAATGATGGGCCTAAGTATGTTGGAAAACGACGAATCCAACGGCAGCTTCTCTCGGGGAAGCGGCCTGGGGCCTGGTGCTCTAGTAGGTGGGGGTGCCGTTTTGGTACCTACATTTCTTCGCCGGCCGATACAAGCCGCTCGGACTGGTGACCGCCAAAATAGCTTGGCGGTGTGAAAAAAATAACGTTTTTTTGGGCTTACTGAACTTTACGATAGGCACCCATCTTGGAGGGTGGTTTCGTTAAATGAGGGACAAAGAAACACAAACCAAACACATGGGTGTGGAGTATAAATATATTAGTAGATCGACAGTGAAAAATGAGCCATTCGCCGGAGTGACCTTAACCCGATAGCGAAAATAGAAAACACAGGTAACCCCCCCGACACACCCTGGACGTAAGAGTCACAAAATTTTTTATGGCTCAAACGAGCCCCCTCCCTTCCCGTAGCGCAGTAGCGGGAAAACGATCGCTGTCTTAGGAGATAAATCGAGACCACGGGCGGCGAAACAGGAAGGGGAATAGACGCGTGCTGTCCTAGAGGTTGCACTTGTAGGCGAGGTTGTGTTTGTGGATGACGGGCCTCCTTTGACCCAACATCGTCGCGGCGTCATTCTTCGTTGCCTAAATGATTTTTTGGTATACCTGGCTGATGGGTTCGTTAATCAGGTTGCCCCATTTTGGTTTACTCCGAGGAACAAATTCGTGGGTGAAGTGCGCAGAGCTCCTGAAGCAAGGAGCCCCGAGAAAATATCTGATGCACCCTCCATCGTAGGTATGTGTCGACTAGGATTACGAAACCATTTCTTCGTGTACGACGATATGGAAACGACTCAACGACCGCCCAACCGTTGGAGGTGTCTCTAATAGGAGTAGGGACGGTGCTCCGTCTCGAAAGGGATGCGTAGTCAATGGTCAAACGACTAAAGCAATCAATAATTTAGCACGCCCCCCCCCCCCCTCCCCCCGCACTCATCCCGTAGCGGGGTTCTCGACAACCTGCAACGGGGTCTGCGGCAGGGGGCGCTAACCAACGTGTGCACGGACCGCGAGGTTTAGGCCATTCGGAAGAGAGACGCCGATCACCTCTCTCCAAGTAAGACATGTTATTTATTGGTTTTAACCTGGGTACCAGCTTTGAACAAACAATCTCAAAGAAATAGTTCATGTCTCGCGAAACCCAAAACCAAAACAGGAAACAACCCCCCAAAAAAGCGTAAGACTTCAGAAAACTACTAGGGTAGTAGCGATTCTTCCAAGTGATCCCTGAAAGGGCCGGCTGAAAAGAAGGGGGGCCCAAAGGTTCCCCCCACTTCATTTAGCACCAGCCCTTTCGATTGGTTCTTTACCGCTGTTTGTGTTTGCGCGACGGTTCGGAACACCTAGAGCCTTCTCCGCCGACCTGGGCCGCGTTGTGGAGCCAATGCTATAGTTCGTGACTTGGTTTCGGTTTGCTGTTCCTGGCTAAGCCAGAAAGGGGTGTAGAGCACCGACTCCCCCCGCCCCCCATTTGCGAGGGATTCGCCGGGGTATGCGACCCCGTGCCGTCATGACTTACAATACCAGGTTGCCTCTCCAGCGATGACGTCGTCAGTGCTCTCGCCCGACAGACACGCTAGAATACCGTCGCCCGTAGAAGTTTGGTAGTGCGCGACCCATTTTGGTGGCTGAGTGGCAAGCAGAGAGTTTGAGGTGCAGCGATGGAAGGGGGTGGTTGTTTGGTGGAGGCTTACAACACCCGGATCGGCGCTAAGCGTGTCGAGTGTGGTGGCTTACGAGGTGGGTTGGCACGGGGGAAAACGCAATCAAAAAGGGCCGGCGGGATTAGCTGTGCCTATAAACAGTTCAGGGACGCGAACATGAAAATAGCCGAGTAAGCCCTTAAGGCCCAATTTTTAGAGCATACATGTTTAGAAACTCCCGTCTCGATTAAGAATTCAACCTCAACGGTGACCGCTACACAACAGTAGACCCCGTACACTAGGCCATGCTGAACGTTTGCTCAAGGATGGTACCCCGATGACTCTTTAAGGCTTGCTCAGGTGCAGTGCGACTTGTTGGTCAGTCCATATTGCACGAGTAGTGCTGAGCTCGTGTCTCAAAGGCGGGAAAGCGATACAGGTACAAGCACGACATTCGCGGTTACCACGGGCAGACACCACCATTCCTGATTTTCACCAAGCACTAACCTGTGTGGAGTCGGTCGATACAATCGTTTCGATCGTTGCCGTGGCTGTCTTGTACACCATCGCTCCGCCGTCCACGCTAGCAACCAGACAGCCTTCCATCAGGGGGAACACCGTGGACGACACGTCCAGCGACGCCGACCCACTGGCGCAAGCTGATTCCTGCAAATTTCGACTGTCGATGACGGAAAAGGCTGGAAAAACGTTCGAGGACAAAGCTAAGTTCTTCCCCGGCACTTCAAGATGTGTTACACCACCATCGGGAAGCCGTAGCGAAGCGGTCGTCGTGGTGCGGGCAGATGATGAGAGAAGATGCTTGCGCTTGAGGGTCTGCTGCGCGCGTAATAGCTCAGGCCCGACATCGTAGCCCTCGAAGACGCCATGGGACGACACCTGGCGACACGTCAACGATTGATTTGGGGGGAGGGAAACGCGCATTAAACGTAGAGCCCCTCGAGCAGTCCCACGGGAGGGGTGGTGGCAAAGCGGCTGAGGTCCTGACATGAGGTCAGCATCCCGCTCGAAACATTACTTTGAAGACATCTGTCTGCGCAACCCGACCAGCCTACCCTGTTTATTCGCTAGCTCCCTAAAACATACACTTCGCACGCTTGTATCCTTTTTCATACTAGCAGGAATCTTTACCGCCTGAGGAGCTAAACCGGCCGGATCAATGTTGAGCGAGACCTTGGTACCCCCTTACCGTGCGGGATTGCTCTCGGCCGTGATTAAAATCCACCGACGTACTTTATCACCCGTGCAGAGTGCCAGGTACCAACTACGAGGTTGGGGACACACCACGACGTTTCCTACGATAGAGGTAGCACTTTTTGGTGTTTTGTTTCTGCATAACGGGGCTGCTTAACCCAAAATCGCCCGGATGTCAATCTTGTTTAGCAACATGATTTGTTTAAAAGCCGAGTCCGTGGGTTTGCTCATCGGGCTGCCATTTGAATTTAGTCCAAAAACGTTTGTGGGTGTGATATGGACCTCCTAAAGCGAAGAGACTCATAATAATTATGGTGCACCTCTATCGTACCATGAGTCCCACAAGGAAGAACCCCCGCAAAAACAGCCGAAGCTCGGACTACTGGAGAAACGCTCTAACAATACCGTCAGATGACACTAAATCAACCACCTGCAGAGTCACGCGCTAGGATTGAGGTACGAGAACGTTTTGGCTAAAACGCTTTCTGGGTGACGGGGGGCTCCTCCTCATCCCACGATTATCGTCGGGGGGTTTACACTCCGCTTTTGCAATCCAATCTGATTCGTTGTTCACCTATACCTTTAGGTCATGGGAATGTCCATCGGGTGTAGCGCTTTAGGTTTTACCCAAGAACGTTGTTTGGGATGGGGGTCGAGCTCCCCAAGTGAGGATCCTCAGAGAATGGTGGAACAACACGCCCCTACCGCTCTTAAACCGTAGAAGGAGTCGCAAAACATGGAACAACACCCTCCTACCGCTCTTAAACCGTAGCAGGAGTCGCAAAACATGGAACAACACCCTCCTACCGCTCTTAAACCGTAGCAGGAGTCGCAAATCATGGAACAACATACCTACCGCTCTTAAACCGTAGCAGGAGTCGCAAATCATGGAACAATACCCCTACCTCCCTTACACCGTAGCAGGAGTCGAAAAACATGGAACAACACCCCCCTACCGCTCTTCACCATACCATGCGTCCAGGGACGGGGTGGCCTGGGCTAGCGCGTGTAGGACATGTTGCGCTGTAACCATCTCGAGTTACCGGCGCTAGTTATGCCACCGTGTGTTCTGCCGCGGTGGTGACGTGTGTGTGTGCGCGCGAGTTTTAGGCGGCAGCATTTCGTGTCTCTGTTCCTTTGAACTCACACGATCTGCTGCAAGTATTATTTGAGATAAACTGGCCTAGTCGCGTGTCTACTACAATAACAGGAACGAGACAAGAGAGAGAGCCATTCGACCGAGGTCGTTTTATGTCCTTTTGGCAGAAACGACCGTTCAGTGCTGGGCGCGTACAGGTTCCATTTCCATACCGGTCTGGAGAGCTTGTCTGTCTGCTAAGTACTGCGCTATCTGCTATGTGCTCTCTGCTGCTTACTGCCTCCTATGTATTGCCTCTGCCTGCACACGCATTGTTTTGATAGCTGTACGGCCCGAGTTCCCCAGTCCCCCTCGCTACAGAAGCAGGCGAGCTTGGGATAATCCGTGGCCGCGTGCTACGATAAAGGTTGAGCTTTTGCCTTGTTTTGTTTCTGAATGACGGTGCTCCTTAACCCAAAACCGTCGGAATATCATTCTTGTTTCGCGATATGGATAGTTTCTACACCTATGCTAGTGGTTTGGCGATCGGGTTGCGCTTTCCGTTTAGTCTAAAACCGCAGTGTTTGGGTGTGATACGGAGCTCCTAAACTGAAGAGCCTCAGAAAACAACATGGTGCACCTCTATCGTAGCATGTGTCCGTGGCGTTTGTTTCGCCAAAAACTATTTCGATTTCGCCGCGGTTGCCGAGCGACTGTGTTGTTTGGGGGAGCTTGCCACCGTGTGGTTTGCTGGCGCCGGGGTTGTTTTTTTTTGTTGTACTCCGGACGAGGACGCGCTACGTATGGCGTGCATTGCGACACCCCGCCTCATTTCCTTGAAAGCTTATTTTGAATGTTGAACTCCCCTGTGAAATGTAAATGGTAATCAGTAAAGAGTCGGGGGAAACCATATGCCGGATAGTCTAAACGTCGATTAAGTAATGGGCATCCACACGAGCCGGCCTGTGAAACAAAATCGATTATTGCGGTCGCGTTTTCGGGAAAACCATATGTTAAGGTGTAGTAGTCTGTTGGGCTACTGGTAAAACTTTAACCAACCACCTAAGTACCCGAACAAAGCCGTATAACACTTTCCCCCGCGTTTGAACACCGGGGTCTTCGGCCTTCGTATGGGGCCGTATGTGCCGAGTGGGAAGTTCTTAAGCAATGCGAAGGAAGAAGTAAAAACAACAATGGAGTAGACAAAGCTCAAGCTGAAAGTTGGCAAAGAAAGGAGGTAGACTTAGTGCGTAGGTT
>JAYJME010001326.1:0-16872 GCA_036873775.1 Costaria costata
ATCTTCAAAGTTGATCACTCAAAACATCCCCGGAAGAAGAAAACAAAAGGAAAGAAAAGGAAACCTACGCACTAAGTTTACTTCCTTTCTTTGTATTCACAGTGCGACCATATTGTGGCCGAGATGGTTACTTCGGCAACCCTGGCTTACATGGTACCATGCAGCAGTGGACTCGTTTCCTTGCCACGGTACCACGTCGCCTAAAACAATTGATGATGTGTTTGGCGAACAATTGATGTATATTTGGCGCCTTGCTGTCTTTGGAGGGGATGCTCACATGGCGATTCCCTTGCTGTCTGGTGTCACTCGTTCTCAGGCTTCTGGCATACTGTAGCTTGAGCAGCTTCCGCCACCCAACGCAATAATGGCAGAGGAGGACGACGCACCCGAGAAGTGCTTCCTTCACCCGCAAGCATCGCATTTCGTCAACACTTTCTTTTTCTACGCGTATGGTGAGTGGACGTGAACAAGACGTTCCTGTCAGGACACTGCTGTATATACCGAACTATTGCTCAGCCCTTCTGCCGCTTGCTGTGTCTCTCTATCGCTTCTTGGTGTTGCTTTCCTCTTCGCCACGTGTTCTTTTTGCGATATATCCATCTTCCTGCATGGTTCTATTACAGTATGTACCATTTTAACCCCTACGGTTTTTGGGGACACATCTACCTGGAAATAGTGTGGGATACGCTTTTGGGGTAGTAAAAGGGTGAAGATTCTGCTACAGTATACGGTAGTGTTTGCTTCTGTTTTTTTGCCAGGTAATCATGAGGTAATGTTGTTTTCTTGTTTGGCTTCTTTTATCTGAATTTTTTCGTACCCAGTACGTTGACATTTCATTTGCTTACCTCCATTCATTCGACACGATTTTGTTTTTTTCTTTGTCTCAGTTTCTGGCCGCACAATTTGTATATATCCAGGATGAAGGGTCAGGACGGCCACTGGGCGTTCTGATATAGGGGGCCGCAACATAACGGTTCAATATGAAGACAAACACACCATTGTAGTCGCTGTTTGCGCAAAAAGGCTATGCCTTCTTGTACGGGGCCCACGCTTTACTAAGACACCTTCATGTTAAGTTTATTCTCTGCCCATCTCATGAAGACAGCGTTAGTTGTGAGCCTTTCCTGGCTCTATACACAGCTGGCTTGCCCTTGCGTTCATTGCTTGTGTCAGCTAGCATCCACAGATCCAGACCCGGGCTGGTCAGCATTTGGCTGCCGGCACAGGTTTGGTCCAGGGAGTCGCACGTCCTTTGAACCTACTTTCCTCCGTAAAGCGAAGCGCACTCCCTTCCCTTACCAACAGGAAACACTCCACCCTCAGATCTCCTGCAGCATGTACCGCACGACGCTGCAAGGGCCGACATTCTCAGCCTGGGCTGCGGAGACCTTCGAGACCTCCTGTACTCGATCGTCCTTCACGGGAGACGGGGCGTGAGCTGCGGACCCGTACCGCGCAAGTTGACGTTCACCTTGAACGACTGGGAACCCGCTATCCATGCCAGAAACCTCATGCTGCTTCAGCTAATCCTCGATTCACGGGATCTACTATTAATAGAGCCAAACGCTGTGGAGGTGGACCCGCTTGATGGCCGGATGGGGACGATGGGCGTTTGCGATAACCCAGCAGCCCATGCTCAAGCCAAAGCCGATACGGCCAAACCAGTCGACAAGGCAGAGAGAAGCGCGGACACCGAAACGCTTAACACCAAGGAGGCAGGTTCACGAGCACAACAAGCAGCAGACCCCGCATCCTCGGAGGGCTTAGGTGGACGTCAGGAGCGCAACGCGGCTTTTGCCCAGAGGATCGGGGTGATCTTCAGCGCCATGTACAACGTTTTTGTTGACGCTGGAGTTCTGAAGACTATTCAGGATGTGGCAGGGAGGCTGTCGGCGTCGGCCTCATCTTCAGCTGAGTGGAAGGCCACCAAACTCGGGGGATTGGTTCACTTCGCCGACAACCGCAGTCAAGGCCGTGTTCGCGATATCTTAGCCCTGTACGCCGACCAAGGCTTGAAGAAGAGGTGCCCAGCTTCGAGCGTGAAAAGTCAACGGTCCGCATTCATCGCCAAGCGTATCCCCAAGAGCTCTACCATCTTGTCTCGGGCCATGGGGCTGGCCTCACTCCGTCAAGAACACAACGCTTTGCAAGCCCACAACGAGATGGTGCACAAATGTAAGCAAGGTCGTTTCAAATGATGCTAAACCAGTTGTGTGAGAGGCGCATCGTAGGCCTCGAAAATGCGGATGCCATTTTCCAGCTTTTGTTTTATATGCGTCGTGCTCGCTTCTGTGCTCAAAGAAAAAGCGCGGCCATTGCCAGGTATACTTGTAGGTGTACGTCTGAAACTTATTGGACGTGCGGATGAGAGGGTAGACGTGGCGCAAAGCGTTGACCGGAAATAAACGAGCCGGCAATTACTGTAGGTTTCCGTTCTTTTCCATTACCGAATAACATAATTTGAAATCTCCGGATTCGGTTACCAGTACCAGACTCTCGTTTTTCGGTTAAACAACCGAATCATGGTGTTGGTGTCCAACTCTGAACATGGACCCGGCAAAACTTTGACCTCCACTCCTCTTGTGCTGACCTTGCTGCAGACCTGGCGAACGGCGTTCTGGACCCTTTCCCGCTCCTGCTGGCGGATCAAAAGGCGCTGGTCAAACGTGGGCCGAGCAAACTCGTCAACCCGCTCCTGCTCGTGACGGAGAGGAAAGGGACGGCGTATAGCCTTCACTACGGGTCCTTCCCACTCGACGCATTCCACACAGAAGGTCTGGTCTACAACGTGCACGCCTGATTTGAGTCGTAAGCAAGCCTCTAGCCCTGCCCAAATCGTAAGTATGGTTCTTGTAGGCATTCCTTAATGCGAATACTGCACAGTCCTTGTACTATCGCCCCTTTCGGGCCTATAGGGTTCGAGATAGACGGAAAGGGATGAACCTGAAAAAACGATTTTACAGCAGTACGGGTCATCACACGTGGCATACCGCCTCTGCTGGGCTAAGGGATGCTTCCTCCATAGTTTTGGAACTACACGCAAAGAGGCTGCTCAACATTTCCATTGCATATGCTATACTAATCGTACTGTGCTGTTGATCTCTTGCTCTACCGTGGTAGACCCTTGGTGATACCATGCTTCTCGATGTTTTGGCCGCTATCCCCGGGTGATAGAAAAATAGTGAATACACCCACCCTCGGTCGGGAGACAGCATGTTGCTCCATTGATTCTGCCAACCCGACACCTCAGCCTTTACACACGCTCGGTGCACTCCTAGCACCGGAAGGTTGCACCAGGCAGCTGATATTCCAACAATCTTACTAGACTAGACCACACTGGTATATGCCCAGTTTAAGACCAGTCGGTTTTAAACCCCCCCGGGAAATAAGACCAGGAAACATCGGCTGGTCCATGTGAAACAAACTGCTTGGAACTAGTTTCCAAGGGATCATGAAAAAAAATAAGAGCAGACATGGAGACAAGGTCACTGAGAGGCCTGTCCCGAGATAGCGACCTAACCAAAGCTAACGTTGTGGTTACCAACTGTCTACGAGCAGGAGTGAGCGCCCAGCAGCACCCGGAGGATCATGTTGCGCCCGGGCCGTGTGACTCCTAGAAGTTTCGCTCGGACACCAGTCCGCATCACCCCCCAATGACGCAGTGGCTGCGGTATTCGTCGGTTTTTACTGCCAATTTTCTCCTCTAAAGTCCCAGGCGGTATGCCTCTGTGTACAGCGCTAGCCTTGTTTACATACCCGTCCGATCTCTATCTCATCTATTTGTTCCGCAAATAATTGCAGTGGCCTTGTGGAAGCTGCGCGACGAGACCTTTCAGGACGAGCACGGCAAACTCGCACCGACGGTGCTCAAGAAAAAGGGGTTGGACAACCGCAGCTACAAGGCGAGGGAATCGAATGCATCTATTCGGAAGGGTATGCAGGACGCTCGATTCGGCGCTGCTTTGGAGCAGCTGGCCCAGATGTGCGGTGCATTCCTAGCAGCTACGAGGACCGCTCCAGTGGGGCCCGGTGCTAGCATGGTGCCTGCTAACCCGCACCTGAGGATCAACATCCACGCGGGTGACGCCATCAACTTCTGCGATGCGATTTTAGCCTCATCAACAACGGCGGGAGTCCCTGAAGGTGGTGTTAGTCCCGACGGGAGCAATTCGAGTGCACCAAACTTCAAGGGCATCGCCTTTCAACAAGGGACGCTGCAGCCACTCCGACTTCACCTGGACGCGTTTAAGGGATCTCGCGCGGTGTTCGACGTGGTCAACACCAGCAACCTCGCGGAGCACCTCGGTAAATGGTCGATAACATGCCTGGTGGTACTGTACGGTAGTACCAGTCGTACCAGTCGTTGTTTTCGCTTTGAGATTTTCACCACCTTGGGGGATTGTTACGCTCCGCCGAAAAACACAATACTTATTTGCGGGGAGAGGCAATATGTCACTCGCCCAAGGGGCCTACACACGGTGGTAGTGAAATTGAGGGTACCCCCCCCCTATGGTGGCGTAGGTTTGTAGTCAACCATGGCGTTCTTGCCTGTCGATCTACAGGTTAAGAGTGGTGCTCGCAAAATCAGAATCCTTTCCCGCGGAACAATTCTCCCGTGCTACTCGTGTACAATTGCAAATTTCCAACTATAGTAGCACAGGAGCAGGCATCACTGGGAGAAACGGGAGAACGTATGCGTGTGTCTTCTACTCTATAACTAAGGGTACCATCAACCATTAACTTCGACTCTTCCCTTTGTCGCCCTTGAGATTTGCCCCTGGGTGCTGATATATCGATATGTTTGCTTTCATCGATCCTTGCCGAATCCATTGCGCAGGCGCCGTGAATATTCTGGTGGCCACTGCACCGCTTCTGGGCCCGCAGCCGCACGCGGTGTTGCTCACTAGCTTTATGGCGTCTGTTCAGTCTCTACATCTGCACAAAGACACGGAGGCGTTCTACAACAAGCAATTCTGCATGAACTCCCAAACTGCCGCTTTGCTACTAGGTATGCATCGAACTTTAACCCGTTACCGCTGCAAACTATCCTCGTTAGAAGAAATAACCTGTTGAACTATTCCAGTCACGTGACTATTACCCCGAAGGCCGCGGGTCGGAAGTTTTCTCCATCTCCGCCTTTTTTTACCAAAACTGGTACCTGGTATAGTAGCTTTAGTACAGTAGAGTAGGCCCGAACTTCCCCCAACCTCGCTGTTTCATTTTTGTTTTATGTTTATAACTATTTTTATAGATTTTCCAGGAAGAAGGGGCAAGGTTTAACACGATCCGCCACTAAAGTTTTCAAGCTATAAAACTGGGCGGAGCCTCGGAGTCCATGTAATATGAGTGGAACCGTGTTGTTGTGGTTGCCCACTAGAGCTGTGTAGATCGAGGACGGTACTTTGCAAAACGAGAAACGGAAAGACAGATAAACACAATACAATAGGCCATTTTGATTACTTCGTATTTGAGTTTTGTTCATGAATAGGCTGCCCACAAGCCGTACCAGCTATACCTAATACCCCAAAACCGAGTACCGCCTCTGTGTGGCGTGTGAAGGGGGGACTGTTCTGCAATCAGTGGTCTCGTGGGCAGGCAGAAGTGATTGAATCCGTGTTTTGATGGGGCGTGGCTGGCCTTTGATTTTAGCTGCCCCCTGCAAGCCGGAGACTTTCTCTTGTACGAGATCTTTTTCGGGTAGCAAAACAAAAATCGTGAAAACTCTTTCGGAAACGCCCATTTCAGACCGAAAGAAAAGCTGCGCGAAAAACAAGGTCACACCTCCGTATCATACGTATCCAAAACGAACATTGTTTGCAACATGTTTTGATTTCTTCCGGGAGCTCATGACCTGGAGAAATGGATTGTGTCGAGGCTCTGTCTCTGTGAAGAGAGATTGCAGAGGTGGCACCGAAGTGTATGTAAAGATCACTTGTGAAGAAGAAGAAACTACATTTTTTGGCAAGGTCTGAATATGTTGTTTCATTCGTCTTTTGATTCTTTGCGTAGCATGGTTACACCCATATTGCCACCGTTGATACACGGGTCTGGATATTTGGTTATCCATTTGTATTTTGATTCTCTGAGCTACATGGTTATATCCCTACTGCCGCTGTTCATACACAGGACGGAATATGGCGTACCAGTTGTGTTATTCTTTTGAGTATCAGGTTCCTCTAGCTACCGACTTCTCATCAAGGGGGCGTGTTGGAAAATGGACTCTGCAGTCCACTATCACTAGTATCTAGTTGATTCGTAGTCACTACCCTGAGTACAATGCAGTAAGGATCTTAGTCTAGATGCCTTTAGGATATCAGATCAATGCGGCGAGACTGTTCTTCAGTACGTCCTTCGCTATTCGGTACATCGTATATCCAACTTGCCTCGATCGGGACGTTGGTATTAATGCAGGTCATCTAGCTTGCCACCATAAGTATCAGGTAACGTTGCTGTAGGACGGGCTGTCGGTCAATACAACAACCCTTGCGGGCTGGCGGCCAGTACAACAGCAGCCCTTAGAGTTCATCTGCCCGTAGCATGGGCATTGTTCCGTGATGATCAGGTGCAGCTCACGCACACCTGTTCACTCTCTTATTTTCTCCTTCTACTCCTGCCTCATTATTCTCTTCTTTTCTTATGGCCGCATAAGCGCCTTTCCAAACAGTGTATTTTCTTCTTCTTCTCAAGGCATCTTTACAGACACTTCGGTGCCACCTCTGCAATCTCTCTTCACAGAGACAGAGCCTCGACACGATCCATTTCTTCACAGCCGGTTTTGTTTTTGCGCACACCGTCAATAGACAGCGCTTGGTCGTTTAAGACGGGGTATCCGCTGTCTCATTGACAACCGGAGCAAAACTATTTCAGGTAGGAGCAAATCAAGGCAGTAGTTACAGGGTGATGACTTTCGGATTGCTCGAATGTTGGTGCAGACAGTTTCATCGTGTGTCGGCCGCTGTTTTGATTCCTGTTTTGGTTTTGTACTCGGAAGAAGCTTGCGATTCAGCAACAACGTCCATTAGCCCCAGGTATATGCCCTTTGCTCGAATGTTGGCGCAGACATTTTCGTCGCGTGCCGGCCACTGTTTTGATTCCTGTTTTGGTTTTGTCTCGGAGGAAGCTTGTGCTTCAGCAACAACGTCCATTAGCCCCAGGTATATGCCCTTTTTTCGCGCGAAACAGGAATCGTTTCGAGCTGTCTAGCACACCCAGATATGTTCTGTCACATTTCTGACCTTGGCTTCGTGATCTCCGCCCACTTACTACCCCGACCATGTTTGTTTTGTCCTCGGCGACACATTATTCCAAGGCGGGGAAATTTCGCAACCAGCCCCGGTTTCGGCAATTCCCTGATTTCCCCCTTCACTTCTACGAAAATGCTCTGAAACCCGACATTCCCCTGCGAATGTCGTGACTGTATAATAATTGGCTGCTACGTCAAGAAATCACGTCCGATAAAATTCCGTCGTTCGACTCTTGCCAAGAAAAATCAAAGCCGTGCCATCCGGTCGCGAAAGGCGCCTTTTGCCAGAACACCAAAGTCAAAACCTTAACCTCTTCCTCACTGTTACAGGAGTAGTGCGGCCGATAGACCGTTCACCAGACCTGATGTACTAAGAGAGACAGCCATGAGTCTATCTCCTGGGCAGTGTAATGGCGCAACAGAGGGGGGTGTCCCGCCTATAGTTGTAATTGCGACGCGGTGTCAGCAAGGATATTAAACCCAAGCAGTGGTTTACGTTTTGATGCATAGGCGATCACGGCATAAAATATAAACTCAATTGGGAAGGGGCCGAAAAACCACCGACAAACGTTGTCGTGCAGAACAACCCGTCCCGTAATAAGCAGAACTGCCTTCGGGAGCACAAGCTCCTTTATACGACTGCACTCCAGGCAAAGTGTCAGTCGTTTTCAGCCTGAGTGGCTGGGTCGTAATCGGCAGTCGGGACCGGCGTGCCCATAGCTGCCTGCGAATATCAACCAAATTCTAGCAAGAGGCAATGGGTGCGCAGTCGTTATAGCAACACGATAGACAGCTCTAGCGAGTAACTGAACAGCTGCATGTTCCCAAGGTGCATCTTGCTCTTTCGCTGACCTTGATTACATGATAATATGGGCAGGTGTTGTGCCGAGCTCATGCCTGTCGTCGGTGGTGGGGCACAAGGACACCGCCAGCTTCGTCTTTTCGGCTGTATCCAACATTTCATCCGTGTTTGGGCCTGGAGTCGCAAGCATCCTGAGGCTCACGTGGAAGCACCCAGCGCAAGCTTCCACACCAACTGACGTAAGCTTGCCCAAATCTCTTCGTGCACCAATCTATGACACTTCGGATCCTAGACCCCGCCGGGTGTGGCGTAAATACAGAATGAACACCAGACGTGTAAATACGCGGCGCGATTATTTTAGCTTTCACTCTTGCATGTATTTTTTTGAGTGTTGCATCGTCGTAATGGGCAACGCTTTTCGCGGTGTAACCACGGCGATAGGTTTTCATTCGCACATCTGTATGGTGCGGTGCGGTGCAGTGCAGTGCGGTGCAGTGCGGACGTTGGTTACTGATGTTCATACCGGTTGGTTCGGTTCGGTTCGGTTCGGTTCGGTTCGGTTCGGTTCGGTTCGGTTCGGTTCGGTTCGGTTCGGTTCAAGATTGTATAGTGCGGTTCGGAATGGTAAAAATGGTCATAGACCGTACCGCATCGTAAGAACCAATGTCCTTTCAATAGACCTTAACCCCATTAGAGCCGGAAACGGTTTTTGAGGACAAAAAAACTTCGAACTAGTGTGGGATACTTTTTGGGGTAGTGAAAGGGTTAAGGGCTTTCCCGGTTTTTCATTGTTTGAGAGCCGTTCGGTTCAAACGCTTTCGGTTTCGGTTGGATCATACGGTTGATGTTTCAAGGATCATATTGTGCGGCGAGTTGCGGATCTCTCTGTCGCCGACACCTTTGATGTGGTGATAGACCGTTCGGTGCATACATTGCTGTCAGCTACGACACAGCCCATCGCATCGCCCACAATGAATACCAGTGCGATGTAGGTCGACCAAGGCGCATGCTGCGGCAGGGTAGAGTCAAAATCTTGTTAGGCTCCTTCATCACTTGAGGACACAAAGTTGGATTTTGAGAAAATGCGTATCATACGGTTAACCCGGTGAACAATACCATCGCCTAGGTACTACTGTAGTACTGTGCATAAAAAACAAACTTTTGTCAAACACGAACGGCATTCCATCGAAGTTGAGTAATTCCTCCAGTCAGAAACGATTTGGCCCAAATGAGGCCACCTATGAGGCTAGCTAAGGCTAGCCCTATAAGGCAAGCTATAAGCCCAATAAGGCTGGCACTGTAAGGTCAGCCCTATAAGACTAGCACTATAAGGCTATGAAGCCCTATGAGGCTAGTTATAAGGCTAGTTATAAAGCTCGCCCTGTGTATGGCTAGCTATAAGGCTGGCCCTGTAAGGCCAAGGTTAGCTATAAGGCTAGACATGGGGCATGCTCTATCGTAATGAGGTGTACAAAGTAGTCCTATCGTAGCACTCGTCTTGAAAAGCAAATATGACACATTCCACTGCTGACGACACAATCCACCCCCGTAACCCCTTTGCAACGAACCGACCTTCAGTCCTCGCCGGGCCCCACCCAGATCCTCGGAGATATCAGCCAGAGCGACTTTATCAACCTCACCCTCCCGGTCTACAAGGCGATGTTCGCCCACATGCCAACCACGGCTATGCTTTCTTCGGGAGTATTGGGGAACAGGAACGCACTTCTTCAAAGCGCAGTGCTGCCGAAGCATTACACTTCGGTGTCGTTTGGTCGGCTCTTAGCCTTGGCCAGCCATAGACTGCGCTTGAAAACGGCGCACTTCCGGGCTGCCCTGCGAGCTATCGTGGACAACAGCGGCATTATCTTGGCTTCCAACCTACAGCAAGAACAGGTCAGCCTCCGCATCTACAAAGTTTATGTTTTGCGAAGAACACGGACGGTCGGTTTCCCCACGTGACACATGTCCCCCTGCACACGCAGACTCATGTTACGATCGGAGTAGCACCGTTTCGGCCCAAACTGTTTCTGTCTGGCGGGCTCCTTAACTGCGAGGGACACATGTTACGATAGATAGGAGTGTTGTTCCATATTTTTTCTAAGGTTCCCCACTTGGGGGGCTCCGTACCTTCATCCAAAAACCCAACTTTGAGAAATACTGTGAGCTTAACACCGATGAACCATCCGATGACCGAGGTACACAACGAAATATATTGCAAAACAAGAATGGGATCCCGACAATGTTGTGTTAAGGTAAGGAGCTCCTCCGTCGTTCGGAAACAATTTTAGCCAAAACATGGAACAACACCTCCATCGTAGCACGCGTCGAGGAGGCACCCAGCACGGTTGAAATACGATATATGTGTTGACAACTGACAACATTATTTGCCATATATATACCTCAGCCGTGGATGGGGTTGTTCCTCGAGTTGCACTTTCCTTTTTTTTTTTTTAACTTGACAGTTTTTGTGCGAGGAAAAGAGCTCCTCAAGAGAGAAGTCTCAGACTATATTGGTGCACCCCTAGATTGTAACCAACCCTCAAGCACGTATAACCAAGACCACGACTTAGCCTCGGGACTTGACATGGTGGAGATCTTTCGACTTACTCAACTACGCGCTCTTGTGTTGACCGGCATTTTTATACCCCCCTCTCCCCCCGCAGGAGGCCTTGTTCCATGCTCTGGGTCTGGCGCCCATTGACAAGCTGCGTTTGAGTATACCGATCGATATCAGCAGAGTGGTGCTCTTGGTGCCTGCATCGGGGCTGAGCCTCCTCCGCGAGTTCAACGTCCCGGAGGTATACCTGGCGCTCTCCGGGGTTCAAGCCAGATTTGACAATCACTTCGTCAGCGTCCACATGGCCTTCGTCCGAGTGCGTCGTGGCGAGAGAAAGGTCGAGGACGACGGAAACCAGTGGCGCTCTTTAAGCAAGTACCTGTCGGTTCGGGACACCCGAGAGGACGACCCCGAAGCCGAGCTCATGGTGTCCGCGATAATACCGACATATGCGCTTACGCTTGCACCTCTAGGTCTGACCGAGCTGCAGCTGCGGCCTCAAGAAAGCGTCGAGATGTACCGAGCGCCTAAGGACGTGATGAGAAGGCTGGGGGGACCGCTCCTGAAGGTATTTTATAAGTCAGACCTCGCCAACAAGGATAGGACAGCAATCCTGACGCCTGATGGACCTTCCTGGCCGTCGAAGGCTGGTCCCTTGACCCCATCGCTCGCTTGCCCGAAACTGGCCGTATCGAGTCGGTGTGAGACGGGGCTCCCCTCTTCAGCGAGGACGGGAGGGTCGGGTGCTCCCGAGTCGGCTTTCCTTCAGCGCTTCAAGGTAGGCGAATCGGTTATCGACCAGTCCCTCGAGTTGATGAGCCAGTCAGGACGCGAAAGCGGTGCTCCGCTGGTTGGCAGAGTTACGCTCGTTATGGTCAATGGCGTGGCGCGTGCTCGTCTGTCTAAGGGAGAGGTTCCACGGGTGGAAGCTACGCGAGACCCGTGCTCTGTTCGTGTCGTTCTGGGCAAGGAGCTCGTCCATGTGGCTTGCTTCCCATTCCCGGTGACGAGCAAGGATGTCCGAGTGGTGTACAGCAAGAGTCAAGGTTACGCGCACTTCACCGTGTCGCCGTTCGAGGGCCTCCTTGAGATCCCGTTTGCATTGACGGCATGCAAAGTTGACGAGAACAGCGGCCCAAATGCCTTATTGTCGACGTTTTGCTGGCCGATGTGCGTACCACTGGCGTCCTTGCCGAGGTTGAGCTTCAACGCCGAATGGGCACACCATGATGTGAGTATATAGACGATGGCATCGTTAACGTGTTGTTGAGTAAGTGTGATTTGTATTTCGAACACGATGTTCAAACCTTTTCGATATTATTAATGAAGCCTCTCTCGAAGCAAAGGAAGAAGCGACGGTTGTATGAACAAGACACATCTTGAGTACCGGGTACAAGGCATGGCATACCAGGATGACCCCGAATTGCAGCAAAGTAAATGTGGAGGTCACACCTGTCATTCACGTGTTTTGGTATGCCCGTTGATGCTATTGCATGGCCGGCATGCTGCTCCGGCCGAGTTTCCTACCCCTAGGCACATGCAGTACCCGTCCATGTCTTCGATCAAGTTGCAATGTATCACGTGTTGTTTGGACTGGGTCGCGAGGCCAAAACAAACTGTGTCGAATCTGCTGATACTACTGAAAACATACTTTGTATACTTGTCTCGCGCACCTTGTGTCCAGGTGATGGGCCTTATGTCAGTCCACAACGCCGAACGGTCTTCCAAGCGCTCGTCGGGCGGACCTCACGTGGGCTTCCGGGGTATGAAGGTAAGAATCACTTTTCATCTGTGCACTTATTGCACCACAGCTGACACAACACTGTACTGTTGATATCTAGTTGTAACAGTCACTACTATCTGTTCAAAGAAGCTTGCCCTTTAACCTGGTCTCTGAACCCTTAATGCAGGAGAGCTTACGGGACATCACCGCATCAGCCTGCGCAACTCACAACGAATATACTCCAACGTGGAAGCACGAGTGGGCTTGCATCACCAACAACAAACGCCACGACGAGCCTGCGCTTTGGGTGTGGGTGAACGAGATCCTCCTGGACCCTAGCAACCAAGCGCTGGTGCTCGACTGCTGCATCATGCCGGTGGACAGGATGGATCATGAGGCCTCTCTTCAGATGGATGCCGTCGTCGGTGGTATGACCACTAAGTTCATACAGGTAGCGGAGCTTTGGTTGAGTTGGTCTTGCAGAGGTGTCACCGTTAGAGTACTGGCGCTCGAAGGTCCATCACATGTTGTAAGCATCAATGGTGCTGTCTATGGTCAACTCCGGCAGTCAGTCAGGGGACACGCTTGTTGGAGACATAAATGCAAGGCATCCCACTTACTGCTGTTACACCAGGGATTAGCCCTCAGGTCAGAACTCAATAAGGATTGTTTCACCTGCGGCTGTATTATCTGATAATTGAGTTCGAATGGAGTACCGGTGCTTCTCAGGCTAGCTCATCCTGAGAGCCCACACCCTCAATTTTCCGGTTCTCCTATTGTCGAAACGGGAAACATGATAGATTAGAGAGGGTCGCAGATTATAGCACGTGGCAGTTTGGCAAGACAGGTGAATCAAATTGTTTCAATTTGAGTTTCTTTGGCTCTTTGCTTGCACTCCAGTAGAGCGTTCCAGGTAAGGCTCGGTTGCGCCTAGTTGTGGATTTCTGCAAGCATAGCCAGGAGTCCCATCCGGAAGCGTCTCATCTCAACCCCTAATGCTGCGATTCCGACAGCAGAATCCCTGCCCATACAAGTCTCCCCTCCGCGTACAACTGGCTCGGACAGTCACCGCATATAATCGTGCAAAACGTATGGTCGCCGTTTTCGCCGCAACACTCCAAGCTGACATGCTGTATCCGCGCACCTTGCAGGTTGGTCACAATGTGATGGAGCTTTGGATGGCACTGCTTCCTGTCGCCATCGAGCGTGCTCGCCAGACGTATGCGCACGCCTCGGACTGCAATTACGCAGTTCCGATTACTGCTAGCCCAACCGTCTGCAGCTGTGGCATGGGCAAGGACCTGCCCCCCGCGTTCATGGAGTCGATGAAGTCCGTCAAGACAATGGCGGGGTGTGCAGCGCCTACCACGCTTGTCTACAGGGCGGCACTATCCCCGCTGTACGCCCCTCCCGAGATGGCTGCCGCTAAAAGGTCGGCGGAGGGTCCCCAAGCTGGTACAGGTAGCGGTGTCAGGTGCACAAAGTGCGGCAAGGGAGGCTCTTCCTTGCTTTGTTCGCGTTGCCGTAGGGTCACCTACTGCTCCAAGGGGTGCCAACGCAACGACTGGAAGGACCACAAGCCTAAGTGCGCGGCTAAACCCGGTTCGGCGAAACCTTGAAGTCTGTTGCCGAGACAGCTTCGTTGGTGAAGGGCGACAGCAATAGCAGCAGAGAGCGCATGTAATTCGATGCCAATATGGAAATAAGTCGCTGGCCACGAGATCCAGAGGGGGACGTAGTTGCAGTAAAGTAGTGTTGGCCGTGAGTCGTTTAACGCAGGTTATTAATAGTAACACCCCTGGTGGTGACACGGCAATGCTTTAGCTTAGGGCGACCATGTCTCGTTGGTTGCAGCTGATACCGAATACGATGATGTGTGATACAACACACGACACCTTGGCTTATGCCGGTAGGGGAGGTGAGCAGAGGTGAGGTGAAATAGAGTAATATGGTGGGGGGGTGGGTGCACGAACTAACGCCATAGATAGTTGTGGTGGTGCGCCCAGCTTCCAAGGGCGTTCATGTCATGCTACAGCAAAAACGCGTGCAGGTCAGGGCGGGATGCAACATGACACAGCCCGACGTTGGTTCCGAGGCACCTTGAAGGGTTTTATTCACGGTCGGCTGAAGCTCGTTTGTTTCACACTTCAGCCCCAGCCGCAGTGCTGGTTCTGAAGTGTGAAAGGAACGAGCTTCAGCTGACCACGTAGGACTCACTGTGTATTGTTGGTCTTCTGAACGCCAACTTCATGACAAAACAACCCAACGTCGAAATTTGCACGAGAGTAGCGCGGTGCGGCTTGTTTATTGTAAACTGGACCAACACGCCAGATAGAGTTTACGACAGAACGGCCGCGGACTACAGTAGTCATCATGCCATTTGCCTGAATTTCGACCCTCGGCCCTTTTGGTATCATAGAGTCTGCACAGTGGTCCACTGACTCGCTTAGGGTTGCATCACGGTAGGAAGGGGGGGTGTATTGCGTGCTATATACTTGGCTAGTTCCGACGCACCTTGCTGCTACTCCGTAGCTGGTTGATCGAGTGACGGTCTCGGCGCTCGGGTACAGAACCCACGGGTAGTCTTTGTGTTATCGCGTCCATGCTTACTTGCATTGCGGTGAGCTCACATCGAAATTTCTCCCTACAAAAGCTCAAAACATATTTGGTATTCATACTCGTACGTGGTATTGGTCGGCATGTACTATCGACAAAGTCATATTTTCCCGGGTATGAAGCTCGCTGCACGCTCCTATCATTTAAATATATTTATATATATATATATAAACGTATCCCGCGCCAACACGGTCATGGGTCCCGAGCTTCAACGGTGCCTTGCTTCAGTTCGCGGGGGTTGATCGCTGGTGGCGTTCGGCGAACCTGGACAACCGTGCTATTCATCCATCTAACAATCCATCAGTGCAGTTGGCAAAGGGCGGAGTGTGGCTCACACTGAGATTTCACTGAGCGTGCACACGGCTGGGTGCCCAAGCTCACCAGACTTTGTGCAACATGCCGACGGGCAATTTGGCGAAATAGCCCACGCCCCCCCTCCCGTCGTCACCCAGTACCCAACAACGGAGCTCACACATAAACCCAAGAGGGTAGAGCAAGGGAGACAATGGAAGGCCATGGCGCAGGCAAGGACACCGCACATTTCATCCGCTACTGTTGTGCTATCGATCTACGACCTCAAACATGGGAAACTCAACTCTTTTACTACCCCAAAAAAGATCCCACACTATTTTCAAATTGTTTTGTCCCCAAAAACCATTTCCGGCTCCAAGTTAAGTAGCACGGCACAGACAGGAGCTGCTCTCAACCACCGCAGAATGCCCGCATAATCATCCGAGACAGCAAAAAGGTACGTGGCCCATACTACAAGTAAAACCTTACTGTAAAATAACCCCAGCCGATTCTCTAGAATGGTGGCGGCTGGGGACATGCTGGCATATCCTCTCACTCGTTTAGTTGCTGATTCCTGCATGTTCTTACTCGAATCGTAACATGTAACCGACATATTGTTTTTCCCATCCCATCTACTCTTAGTATCCTTGCCGTACTTCTCCAGCTCCCTCCCTTTCGCAGCTCAGATCCGGGCCACATAGCGGGCACCCCCCCACCCACCCTCACTACGGCGCTTTCTCCAAGTTTCGCACAAGAAAAAAGGCTCACTATAGGTGGGTTGTCGAGCCCCCAAAATAGGCCTTAGTAGTTGTGAGGTTAAACCACTAGACCACCGGGGACGCCGGCGTTGAAGATCTAGGAACACCGCCGACTATATACAACGCGTATACCATCACTCAATTTTTTGTATGGGCCCATCTACCCAGGCGCATGTGCAGCGATGCGGACTCGAACATCCAGTTGATTTCAGAGGTGCAAGTATGGAGGTGTGGGTGACTCGCTTCCACGCGATGACACCATAGAATCCTCACCGTGGGGAGAATATCGAAACTCTGATAGCGAAAGAGAAAGGAGGGGCCCGTTCTTGGGCACACGGCACGTACCAGATTCCTTGCCAGAGCAACAGCAAAACTTTATTGTGACATTGCAAACACAACTTATTACGTGCGATGCAACCGAAAACATGTACGCCTGAATGCATCAGGCAGGGGAAGGTATCGCGTCGTGCGCGTCGAGACAATCGCCGAAACAACGTCCAAGAGAATAGATAGTACAGGAGCCTGCTTGTAAGCTTTGCCCTGACGATCAACCCAACGAAGGCGCCGAGAAACGAAATCCATGATCGACACTACCCCCCGCTCACCCATTTAGGACCGAACAGAATATGTTGGACGTATCACTAAACAAGCTTCTACAGACATCTGTTTTGGTGCGTTGTCCGTTCAAACACATGCACAGCGACGCGCCTATCTGCACGTTTCCGCGCGCCGATTTCATCTGGGGTGAGGTAGTCGCCCCTCCAGCGGCTGAAAGAGATCATGCACAGTCGGGTTTCCACAGAAATCCGAGGCGTTCGTGGGGGACGGGGTGAACATTACCCATCCCCGCGTATCATTTGATGCTAGCGTGGCTGGGGGGGG
>JAYJME010001327.1:0-16866 GCA_036873775.1 Costaria costata
GTAGATCGTATAGTAATAATAAAGAAGATTGGCGGGGGAGGCGTCGTACGTAAGTTGGAGGAGTACAACAAGTAAATCGCATGATTTGACAATTTGGAGCGAGCTAGCTGGGAGGGGGGGTGGGGGGGAGGGAGGGAGGTGTTAAAAAATGATACCATCATGCATATATATCCGGAAATTGACCTCAGGCTCCTCCCAAGATACACAAATGGGCAGCATTCTCTTAAATCGAAACACAGAGCAACAAAAGCCCAGCAAATACATTGACTACCTGCTATTCATTCAACTCCTGTGCATGTGGTCAACAACAAAGTA
Organism: Costaria costata; assembly: GCA_036873775.1. Taxonomy (NCBI): domain Eukaryota; class Phaeophyceae; order Laminariales; family Agaraceae; genus Costaria; species Costaria costata. Next base: position 316 of record JAYJME010001327.1, read on the forward strand.
ACTCAAACTTCCTAATTCCTCAGTTTTTCCCTGCCATATGTTTTATTTTTAGTTTTTTCCTGACTATTCAATATAGCCGCTATACCACATATAATATAGTTTCCATTTCTTCCAAACATACCAGCAATACGTAGTCGCTGTGAATACCTGACGAACCACGCGCAACGACATTTAAATCTCACTACGTACCGCTATGTTTTCGAAGCATTTCATCAGGCTTGCCCAAATTTCACAGGGGAACCGCTTCCTACCGATATATAGAACATTAACATTTCATAAATAAATGCTCGGCCACAATCGACGAGACTCTGAGTATGTACTAATAGCATCGTATATGAGGACAAATACCAGGTACTACGATTACTAACTACTCTGCAATCTGTGTACGATAGTTACGCCATCACGCCATCTTCCTAAAACCATCGTGCGTATGACCCTGATCTCGCACGACGTATTTTATGTTTTCATGTATTCCGTACTCTTTGTCTGTTGACATCCCAAAATTACCACAAAGTTTTCGATCACGTATCGATCCTATTGGAACACTCGCCCGACACCCCTGTTTGCGTAGGCTATACCAACTAAAGACGATGCACGTGAAAAACAACAAAACAGATACCGCGCAGGATGGCGGGGGAGGGGGGAGGGGCCATACCTTGCAGATTAGGACAATTACTGCATTCAACGACAGCAGTGCCAGTGTATACCATACATCCATCATCAAAGCATCATCCAGACACACAGCAGTGCAACAAACTTAGAGCAGTACGTAACTCAACGCAAAACAAATAACTTACGACTACGTCAGTTTCGATGAGGACAAATAGCTCAAAAATAGACAAAGGTTTTCAATAGGCTAAAATATATCACGTCACAAAAATGCTCACTCAAAAATAACCTGGTTCCCTCGAAGTCATTGGCTGATGGCGATGTTCTTCTCCCGAACGCGCTCGCGCAGCGGACACCACCTGCGCTTCCTGCTGGCCTCCGATCCCCAGCAGACGAACCGTGCTCGCCAGCCATCCCCCTGCATATTGTCTCCTCGGGCTCGCTTACTGATGAGGGTGCTCTTCTCGCGAACGCGCTCGCGCAGCGGACATCGCCCGCGCTTGCTGCTGGTCTCCGATCCCCAGAAATGACGAAACACCCCACCAGTGACTCGCCCTGCTCGGCCAACCCCCTTCGTCCTGCTCCTAACCACCCGCTCACCCCTTCATTCCACCAGATGCCCTATCCTGTCATCTGGCCAGGTCGGAGGCGGTGGCTCCTCCTCCTCCTGCTGCTGCTACGTTTCCACCTCTCCCGGCGCCGGCCTCTGCTCCTCCTCAACTCGCTGCATCTCAAACGCGTCTCTATTCTCACGTACTATTTCTTGACCTCCATCTTCCTCCGCTCCCACCAGACCCCGTACACCTTCGCTGATAGCCGTCTGCTTATCTATTCCCAATGTTTGCTGACGTTGCAGCGTCTCCGCTGTACCCGTTTTAGCGCTCGTTGTCCTACCCATCTGCACGATGTTTTGAGTGGATGAGGGGTCGCTGCCGCTATGCTCCTTGGCCTGGGCTTGCGTTCTCCTCTCTCCTACTGCCATCTCTCGTGCACGGACTGCGCCGGCTGCATGTTGCTAGGCGTGCTGGTCGGCCGCTCTCTGCTTGCGTTGTTGGTGGAAGTGGGGCTCCGTCTTGCTCCCTTGAGTGAGCTTCGCGCCTCATTTCGCGAGCTATCCATTGCTGCGTTTGCTCAAAAGAGAGGCCGCGCAAGGAACCATCCGGTTGGGGGGTATGAGTATACGTGTGGGTTGCTCGCTGCTGCGGCTGGAAGTATTGCTGCTGCTGCTGCTCCTGTCGCTACTGCTGCTGTTGCTGTTGCTCCGCTGCCGCTGCTGCTGCTGATACTGCCGCTGCTGCTGGAAGTAGCAGTGGTGGTGGTGCTGCTGCTGCTGCCGCTGCTGCTGCCACTGCTGCTGCTGCTGTCGCTGCTGCTGCCGCCGCTGCTGATGCTGCTGAGCCCCGGCATGGATCCCAGCTGCTGCCTCTAGATCCCGTCATTCGTTGGCAGTCTAATTACCTAATCCGATGTCGGCCCTCTCACGGTGCCGTTCTTCCTGTGCGAGAATTGTTGTCATCCAGGGCTGCTTTTCGCCCACCACGACGAAACCCACCATGGTGCGCAAACCCTAGGCGCTCGCCGACTCCCCCTCTGTACCAGGCATCAAGATCGACCAAAATACCGGTATGTTGGGACAACCAGGTGCAGAGGTGCTCGGCGCCCAGTCTTGCTCACGAAAAGGGGTGGGTTGCGCACGGTCCCACCATGAGGCGGGGAAAAAGAAAGAAGACCAGGTTTATTATGGTATTATTATCGTAACATGCAGAGAAGCAACAAAACACACAAAGTAGAGTATGCATACCGACAAAGCAGAGCAAACTGAAGAGTGCCGCGATGGGCAGTCGTCCACTCAATAATAGTACCGACTAGGGCCGCTAGTCTTCCGATCTTGATGAATGAACTAAAAACTAGGTAGAACCCGCAGACGGTTCCACCAATCACAGCAATGCGCAATTACCCGTAGATCCGATGATAATCTGAATACGGTAGATCAACCACCTAATCGAACACAGTATTGACCTATGCGAAGGGCTGTGGTTAGTCGGGGAGACATTTTCGCCGCTAGCGCCAACCCTTCCTTTTTGTGTGTTTTGGCTATGTCACTACGTTTGATCGTTGATGGTGATAAGTATGATACCAAAATGTCACTATCGAGTGGATATTGCAAGCGGCATTCGTGGCGGACACGTTTGGGGTTATATGCTTGAATCAGCGCGTATCTCTACCCTTCGAGTAGTACTACTGCTGTAGTAACTACATCGTAGAACTGTACTGCTACTACTACGTTTCCCACGACCAACTTCAACATGCTGCAAATAAATGCGGATATTCCATAATTCTGCATGCATACACTCCTTCAGACGAGCTTCTCCCCTCGGCAGCACTGTCGCTTTCACGTCATGGGCCCACCCACACCTTGCCACCATTCCGACCACACACGTCGCGGCCCGTTGGCACGAGGGCTTCGCGACGAAAGCCCCCTTTCAGACAACATTATAACACTTCGTGTGGACATGCTTGGTGGGCATATGCGAAGGATGTAGGCCAGAGTACCACTGACACCCAAGAAATCGGCAGTCAATAATGCTGCCCTTGAGAAATTTCACCAGCTCCTCTTCTTTCGAGCTAGCACCCAGACACTCTTAATCAACTGCTCGCATTGAAAGCAGCTACCTCGTTGTGTCGAAGACGCCAGCGTCGCTCGGGGCCTCTAAGTCAGAACGCGTATTTACCATACAACTTGGCAAACCCTCCTCGACTCAGAGCGGTGAAAACCAGTGGTTGTCGGAAGTAAATCGACGGGTTTCCATGCCACGGCGAAAAGGGAAAGGCGATGCAAAGCGCCGCATCGAGGGAACAAAAACAAAACGGCCAAAACATTCAGTTTCTTTGTGGAACAGCCGGGCGAGATGTGTGTAAACTGTATCCACGTATCTCTCCAACGTACCAATTCTAGGCGACCGTACGTAAACGAGGGTATACCCACTCCTATACAACATCCACACCTAGACTGTGAAGCGTGCGTACGAGGTATCCCATCTTTGTTCTCTTCAGACAATCCGTGAAAATGTCATGTATGTCCATACATTTTGTTGTGATGAATGCTCGCGATTCCTCAGGGGCCTCGAGGAAAATGTGTTTACCACCCTACAAGCGAGCGCGTTCGACCATTTGGGGACTCTTGAGGACTTGTGAGTGGAGTTTTATGTTTTTGGTATTTAGGGCTCATGACTACAGTAGTTACATACCCAAGGTCATTGGTGATCGGCTATATGCATTGCTGCTGACTGATGGTGTCAAAATGATGTGCGTATGTTTCCCCAGGCGAGGCCTTTCGCCGGAGGGCATGTTCGCCTGCTATCGCGGAGGTACAGCAGGCGTGCACGTTGTACGAGACAGAATACCGCCCCACCGGATGCGTTGGATAATCATACATACGTTCTATTTTGATGCACGTCGTTCCGTTGGCGCTGTTGCCTTGTTGGAACAGGTTACTGCAACGCAACGACCTGGCAGTTATCGACGTGGACGCTTTCGCCGGGTTGGTGTCGCTTAAAGCAGTGTAAGTCAACTAGTGAGGTTGATGTTCCCGTGGAGCTAAGGCAATAGACACGGAAACCACGGTATCACACGCTGTAGACGGAACTACTGTATGATCGCTGACCATATATAACTTCCCGGTATCAACGTATGGTACAGCATGTCGTCAGGCCGCCCACATGTGCGTTTTCTCTCTATCCTTCCGAAGCCTGGGTATAATTTGCCACCGCTACGCCACCACCAACAAAATTTGGAGAGACACTTTTAAACGTGGAGAGGTTTCCCCGGGGAAATGATTGCCGTAATCAAAACGAATTTACCCCCGTTCCAAGCAGTAGAGTTTGTCCCGGGGGCGAATTTACGTAGAATAATTGATCGACTAAGCGGAAGCTAGGCAACGAGAAGCTGCTCCGCCAGCTTCTTCAGACGGCGTGATGTTGTTGGAACAGCTGTAAAACGGCTCATTGTGCCGAGGATAAAGCACAAAATGCAATTGATGTCTGAGAATATTTCAAACGAGCTCTACTTGATTGCCTAGAGGTGGATGTGGGGCATGCGTCTCCTCGCCCGTGCTTACGCAAGGACTACAAGAATTTGTACGATTCAAAATCCAGGAGAGGCGGTCGTATGCAAGTCCCTCCTAGCTGTTGCACGCGGAAATAGGGTACTCGCAGGTTTTGATGTTTTTGGTTGGTTCCCTTGCAGCGGTGAATTTTCAGTACGATAGACAGCAAAACGGAGTTCATTGAAGTTCTCCTCATACACCCCGTTAACCCTTTTGGAGCCGGAAACGGTTTTGGGGACAAACCTACTTGGAAATAGTGTGGGGTACGTTTTTGGGGTATAAAAAGGGTTAACATGATACACCCGTAACTCCTGATTGCAATGCATTGATGCATGCGATTCGTCAGGTACCTTAACGGCAATGAGATGGCCACGGTACAAGCGGGCCTCTTCAGTGGCTCGCCGTCTCTTGAGACAGTGTGAGTAATGCCTAGGCGCCATTAACGTTTCTGCTTATGACTACTTGTACGCTAACGTATGTAGAAGCGTGCTACGATAGATGTGCGTCGGGTTTGTTTTTAGGCTCCTCACGTTAGGAGCTCTGTACTTCACCCGCATACTGGTGTTGAGTCAACCAAAAGCGCAACTCGATAAAAAAATCACGTTCTAGGTATACAAAACAATCATTTTGCAAAACAAGATTGGCACCCTGACGATTTTGGGTTACGGTAAGGAGCTCCGTCATTCAGAAACAAAAAGGTCAAAAAGTGCTACCTCTATCGTAGCACGGGTCTGTAGTGTTCGTGCGTGTGTTCCGCTAGTGAGGCCTGCCTATTGGTCGAGCTAGTTCGCCAGATTGACGCCGGCGTGGGGTTATTGAAGGCGTACAAGTAGCCTAGCCCTCGCTAGGGTGAATGCTATACTGAATAATGTGCTTCGTTTGCCGCTATTACGTCGGTGTCACAGGTGGATGCAACGAAACAGCATCGCAACCGTCGAGACTGGTGCTTTCGCAAATTTGGCGTCTCTTCGACAATTGTGAGTGAAGTCTTTAGAATGAGAGAGCGAGGATGGTGTTCCTTTCAACCCAAGGCTATAGAAAGAGGGGCCAGCGGTCTCACGAGCTGCTGGTGGCGGTACAGCACTCACCTAAGGACGATCAATAATCCTTCCTCATGAGGTTAGTCCCAGCTTTTAATCAGGCTGCCGAACTCCAAGCGCTCTGTCGACGCGTACCGGATCCTGTCGATAGTATGTTCCCCCGTCCGCGCGAGCACCAACGATTGACAAGCGTTGGTGGAAAAAATATCCTTTGGTCCCCCCCCGGGGTATCGATTGCAGCAAAACCATGACGTTCTCCTAGTCCCAAGTTGAGTTTCTCCTAGGGGGGGCAGTAGTGTTGAATGCTTCAGTGAAGTTTGGTGAACGGTAACTGACGTTATCCCGGTGGGATGCTAACAGTTTATTACCCGAGAACACCGCACACCGTGTGCCAGATGCTTTGCACATTGTTGTTTACAGAACATTTCGGAACACCTCACCTGTCGACCTGGAGATTGATACCGCAGCTCCCGTGAATACAGTCATTGGCTTTGCTGTGCATGTCAAGGGTAGGATTTGTTTTGTGATCATTCTCCCGCAATAATCCGGTCTGGACCCCTGGACACACGCTTGTTTCCATCATTTCAATATCGCCTGGTAGACGTCCCAACCCCGCGCACGAGGAGTCAACTAGAGTATACCATCCCTAAAATCGAAGCAACATTAAAGAAAAAACGTCTTGAATGTACAGTCAAGGTACAATGCTGAGCAAGTCTCACAAGGAGACGGGTTATTTTTTTGTTCCTTTTCGCGTGGGCCATTCCTTGTTATATTCTGTAGGTATCATGACGTATACTGCCAACAGTACTCCTGACTTCGTACTAATAGTACTCCTACTGTGATACTACTTTGTTCACACCGCTACTATTATACTTCAATTTGTGATTTACACCTATGCACGATGGTCATCGCCCTGTACGCTCAGCGCAGCTTCCCAGTTTTCTCAAGCTCGATTTAGATGTTTCTTCAAGTGTTTCCGCGATGAGGCGGCCATCTCGGTTCGACTCTTGGTACCCGCTAACACCCAGACATCCCCAATCAGTTGCAAATATGGAGGGCATCGACTCGCTTGCGTTGGTGACGGCTCCACCACTTGGGGCACCTCAGTCAGTACACCGATTTACCGTACGTAGAGTAGTTTGAAAAACTTGCGGGAGGCATTGCACCAAACAACGGTATTGGTCGAAGGTAAAAACACGGTATGCCAAGTAGTACCGCCTCGACAAGGAACTGGCGATGTCATAGCCACATCAAAGTGGTAATAAAAACTTACCGAGATCTGCAAGTGTCCATTTTCGGCGTGTAATGGCCACCCAGGAGTTACATAATTGCCGGTTTCATCGTCTGTCTATCCAGGCTATTTTAGGAGTCCTTACGCAAACGACAACAAACCCACTCCTACACAAGATCCATCCACCGTTTGACCATAAAGGTCTACGCAAATTAAAGTTATACGATATTCAAACAATGCGGTAACACGATACTTCTCCACTACGATGCATGCGATGCTTTAGGTTCCTTCACGAAAATCAGCTGACCGCCGTACAAGCGGGCCTCTTCGTTGATCTGGCGTCTCTGCTGGAACTGTGAGTGGAAGCTTACTTAGTAAAATATCCATCTTCTTTGTACTCGTGACTGCTTGCACAACAGATATTTGTGAGTGGCCGGGTCTTGAAGTCTTGCTGACACTTGTTGTCATCACGTTTGTGGATATGTTGATCTTCTATAGTAACAATAATTTCTTTGTACACGTGACTGTTCGGACACAGATGTTAATGAGTGGGTGAGTCTTAAACGTGCTGCTGACTCTTGGTGTCAACGCGTTTGTGGTCATGTTCCGCAAGTGAAGCCTTCCGATCCAATGCATGATCTCCTGGTGAAGCCTGTGGTGATGCGATTGGAGACGTACACGTAGGACTTGACCGTGATTCATCACATGCATTGCGTTTGGGTGCACGCCGCTCCGTTGGTGCTTTGGTGTTTTGATGGAACAGGCGGTTGGACGAAAACGGCATCACAACTATCGACGAGGACGCCTTCACGGGTTTGACGTCTCTTCGAGTTTTGTGAGTCGGGCGAGTAAGCGTGATCTTCCTCCGGACTCCCGACCGGGCAAAATAGCTGCAGAAACCACACCCGCGCACGGTATAATTCTTGATCGCGGACGATCGACGATGAATGACACTTCGCCGTGCAGCACATAACAGAATATGGCTTCGCGCGACGTAAATACACCTCTTCTCGTAGTGCGTACCGGAGTCCTGGGAGGGGGTTGCTACACCCTTCCCCCACGATCACCGAGCATTGAAGCAATACTGGTCGAAAACGATAGCTGTCCCCGGTGGGTTGAGTGTCTCAATGAAAACAAACTTACTCCTGTCTCAAATTGAGATGCTCTCGGGGATGGGGCGTAAAGGTGAATACTTGCTTCATTTTGATGTAACATGTTGCGGCACATTGCGTCATCGCGTTCGAACAGCAATGCATTTTCTTTAGCTTAATAATCACAGGGTTAGATTACCGCGCGCGGCGTGTTAGGCACTGCTACACCATACAAATGAATTGCGCACAAAACGTGGACTGATTAGTTTAACACTAATAATGATTAGTGTCAGACTTATTGTAGGGTGCAACGCTTGACGAAAGAAAGAAGAACAAGGACCACGGCACAAACTCCGGCGTGTAACGGCCACACGGAAGTTGCATAAAGGCCTGTTTATCGTCTGTCTATCTTACCGAATTTAGGAGATATTACACAAACGCGAGCAAACCTACTCCTACACAACATCCATCCACCTCTTGACCACGAAGGTCATTGCTAACGACTGTTGTACGATGTTCAAATATTGGGTTAGCATAATACTGTATGTCGATAATTATTCAACACGATGCACTTATGCATGTGGTGCTTCAGGTACCTTAACAAGAATCAGCTGACCGCCGTACAAGCGGGCCTCTTCGTTGGTTTGGCGTCTCTTCAGGAATTGTGAGTGGAATCTTACCTTGTATGATATTATTTATTTATTTGTACTTCTGACTCCTGGTGTCAACACGCTTGTGATTATGTTCCTCAAGAGTGGCTTTCCGATCCGGCGCATGATCTCCTGGTAACCCTGTGGTGGTGGTATTGTTAGAGACGTAACGCAGTACATGACCGCGGCCGCTTGGCCTCCTGCTTTGGCGAACGCTATCCATCACATGCATTGCGTTTTGATGCAAGCCGCTCCGTTCGTGATTTGCTGTTTTGCCGGAACAGGCGGCTGAACGAAAACAGCATCACAACTATCGCCGATGGCGCCTTCACGGGTTTGACGTCTCTTCAAATATTGTGAGTAAGCGAGAGAGGATGATCTCCCTCCCTATTCTCAACCCCACAAAATCGCCGCAGAACCCACGCCCGCACACGGTAGTGTTCCTCGTATAGTACTTGACCGCTAACGATCGACGATGGCTCGTCGCCGTGAAGTTAATCACAACCTATTTGTTTCACGCGACGAAAAATACACATCTTCTCCAAGTGCGTACCGGAGTCTTTAGAGGTGGGTGCTGAACCCCCCCCAACGATCACCGAGAATTGAAGAAATGCTGGTCGAAAGCGATAACTGCCCCCGAAGGATTGAGTGTCTCATTGAAATCAAACTATCCCCCGTCTCAATTTTAGATGCTCTCGGGAGCGGGGCATACAGGTAAATACTTGCTTTATTTTTGGGCAACGATATCATGTTGCGACGCATGGCGTCATCGCGTTGTAACGGCGAGAACATCGCTTAATACACTCAGAATACCGCACGCAGTGTGTCAGGCATTGCTATCTACATTACTCGTTAATGCTGCTCGGTTGTAGTGGTGGTCGTGGTCCTGGTGATGGTGTCGCGTTAGATCTTCAATGCTCTGCTGGTTTTAGTATGCTCCACGGAAAACCCGCTCTAGCGTGCGCCACGCGGCCCCCCGACACGGCACAAGGATGTCAAGCCCGCCCCACAAGGCGGCCCTCCTTGACCCCGGGCGCAAAAACCGCCGACCGTGCCCATTTCGGGGAGCGGGAGGTGTGGGGGGCGCTCTCCATGGGACGGCTCGCTCTTTCCCCGCGAACAGGGAAAATGATGATATTCACACTAACTTCAAGATTCAAAAGTACCACACTATTTTCAACGTAAAAAATAGCCCACTGACTTCAAGTTGTTTCCTTATTCATTTATTTTTGCCGAAGAATCAAAATTTCGATCGTCAAAACCGGCCTTAGAATCGAGGATCCCGTCAAATCCGCACGAGATATCCGATCCTACACTTATTTTAAGATGTTTCGAAATTGCAAAAACTAAATATTAGAAAAAATCCGAAAATAAGTCCAACAGTTGATGTCCAACACTCGACTCGGAATTGGAATCCCGTCAGAATGTAATCTCAGCGAGATCGCCATTCCTGTCCAACCTTCAACATAATAACCCCCCACGGACAGAGCACAGCAGTGCAGTTTCGGCATGTGTTATAGCATACGCGGTATCAAGCCCGGTACAGCATGTACGTTATCATACCTCAAGCTACGCCAGGAACACACACTACAGCAGTGTGTGGTGGGTACGTATGATGTGTACAAACACTGCGGTATTTTACAGCAACAGCAGCTGTCGTTACTTTCTACGTATACAGCAGGGGGGCGAGTGGTTGCTGGGTGGGTGGGTGGGTGGGTTGGTGGGTCAGTTGGTGTGTGGATCGGAACAGTTCCGAAATAGGACGTGTATATTACGCATAATTATACCAGGTACAGCATACACGTTTTCATATAATACCTGCAGGAGTGGTACGCGAGGAACACATCCATACATTAGCGGAGGGTCATCAAGTTATGGAAATCCCTATATGCTGGATATCAAACAGCCACGAACGTACTGATGGACTGAACCAGGTGATAACCAATGCATCTGTCTGCTGTGCACTTACTGCTGTACTCCTGTAGCACATGGGGGGTGGGTTGGTGGGTGGGTGGATTGGTTAGTGGATGGGAGGGTGGGTGGTTGGGCATCATGTTGGTGGGTGGGCTAGTCGGTTCGTGGCCACGGGTGCTTGCCGTCTTTTCTGGTTTTGTGTGCTGGGCCATCCAGTCCTGAGTGCTTCTGCGATTGAACTTGGTACGAACGTATCTACTGCCGTACGTTATAATGTACTGCTGTAGTACATGGTGGGTGGGTGGTTTGGTATGTGTGTCGCTGGGTTGGTGGGAGGGCGGGGTCGGTCGGTGCGTAATTCATTGAGTTATTTTCATGCCTGTGGATGGTCGCCCTGATGCACTTTTCGCTTGTTTTTTTTTTTTGCAATACCGGCCCCGCTCTGGCATGGTTCAGCGTACCACTACGCACCGTACTAGTAGTATATTACTACAGTAATACGTTACGTACCAAACCTCGACTGATTAGTTGAACACTATTAATGTAATACTTATTGTAGGGTGCAACGCTTGGTGGAAGAAGGAAGAACACGAGCCACGGCATAAGTTCGCACGCGTCACCTTCGAACATCATGGCGCCCATGCGCATTAATGCGGCTCGGGGTGTCGGCAGTAGTCGTCCACATTCTATTCCACAAGAAAACCACAACATCGAAGATATTTTTGGGGTTTCATCTAGGGCAGAAGACAAATGCGGGTATAGGGGAAAAAACACCAACACGGCGGGTGCCCGCGCGGGCCCCAAAACGCCTCCAATGAATTGGTTACACTCTGACTCTACGCCCGCAGTCCATGCCGAGCACGCATATCGTTTCTTTGTTCTTTTAGGCCACGTTGTTGGGCCAAACGGGACCGCGGCGTTGGAGAGGGGAACTAGACCCCCCCCCATTTGACTACTTCTTGGGGGGGGATCCCCCCACACATCTTCGTTATTTATGTATTACCCCCATGTGACCATTATTAACCCCCAAATTGGCCGAAAACATACGAGTACCCTGTTTTGACCAGTTGTTACCAATACCAAAAGCTAAAATATCGACATCTTCACCTTGCCGTCCAACAGCCCGAGCAGACCAAGGGCGGAACATCCACTATTATAATTTGTTGCGAGTAAGTATACTAGTCGTCATCGTTTTGTTCCGACAAACACACGGCACAACAAATAAACACAAAAAACAGTCCTTTGTGCGAACACTTCGTTGGGTACAACGTATACAAACGGCAAATATTATCTTCTTGGAAACCAAATACAACGACACTTACGGTGCTTGGGAGGTGGGCGGTGTGCGATGTGGAATAATAAAACTTGGAGATGAAAAGGGACTCACAATAATAATGCACGGCAAAACAACCCAAGCAGATCGTCGTAGCTTTCTTGTCACGTACTCCCTCCGTTCTTTTGCTCACATTTCCCGGGAAGGCTACTGGTACGTACGAGTATGGGCGCTGCTTGCTACATTGAGTTGGAGTGATAGCACCTGCCAACATCCGGCCCCCAAGCCCCGCTGGGTGTATGTGTGCCGTGCGATGGATAGGACGGCAGCAGCTGTGTTCCAGCCCACACACCGCCCATCTCCCAATCACCGTATAGGTGTCGTTGTCTTTGGTTGCCAAGAAGAGAATAGTTGCCATGTGTTTAAGTTGTACCGAACGAAGTGTTCGCACAAAGAACTGGATGTTTCTATTAATTTGTGGTGCTGTGTATTGTCGGAAGGAACGATGACGACTACTTAGTCGTCTCTAACCATAATAGTAGTTGTTCCGGATTTGGTCTGTTCGGGCTGTTGGACGTCGAGGTGGAGATGCCAATGCAACAGCTTTTGGTGTGGTCACAACTGATCAAAGCGGGGTATGTTTTCGGTCAATTGGGGGGAAGCACTAGTCACATGGGGGTATTATATAAGAAAGTAGATGTGCGGGGGGATCCTCCCCAAAAAGTAGTCAAATAATGGGATCTAGTTGCCCGCTCCAACGCCGCTGTCCCGTTTGGCCTAACAACGTGGACAAATAAAAGGCAAAAACGATGTGTGTGCTTGGCATTAGGCTGCGGGCGTGTAGCCAGCGAGTCAGAATTGAGTTTGAGGGCATTTGGGGCGCGCGCGGGCACCTGCCGCGTTCGTGTTTTTCCCATACCTCCAAAAGACCGTAAAAACACCCAATTTGTCTTCTGCCCTTTCATATAGGGCAGAAAAAAACGTAGTTTCGGTTAAATTGAGTAAGCTTTCCCTCATCGCTTTTTAATCTTACTTCAAGTGTAAATCGGCCCGTCGATCTCTCTAGACTCACCACGGAGCAGCTAACGAGGCTCACCACTGACTGAGCTGGGCAGAGGCTCACCGCTGGGCAGACATTACAGGGTGCAGCCGACACCTACAGTAGTAGCGACATTCGATCCCTTTGCCGCAAATGAATGCCTTTGTTCTGTATGCTCGTTATGACGTTCCCGAGACCACATACATGGGTCAAATACTGACACAACTGCTGCTGCCACTGTACGTGTCTAATGTAGGCCAACCTGGGCATTCTTCCAAACCCTACCGCACCCCGACCACAAAAGTATCCAATCATTGTTCAGTAGTAACTGCTGCGAGCTGTTGGCCGGTCTCCAGGAAAAGCTTGTGACCCCTGCTACGATAGAGGAGCACCCTCTTGTTTCTGAGGCTCTCCACTTTAGGAGCTCTTCATCACACTCGAAAACTGTTTTTGAGTAAACTGGAAGGGCAGCCCAATGAGCAAACCCATGGACTAGGCAATAAAAAAATCAAATTGATTAAACAAGAATGACGTTCCGACGATTTTGGGTTAAGGAGCCACGTCATTCAGAAAATATGAAGCCAAAAAGCGCAACCTCTATCGTAGCACGCGTCTTGTGTAGGGTGCACTCGTATCCGTATCCTCTTTAACCGTACCAATAAAATATCATGATACGGTACCGCGCGGTCGAAACATCGTTTTCGGACTTGATCTGTTGTCGGAGAATAACGATAATTAACCCAAACCCTAAACCTAGGCAAATCCCCACAAGATGGGTGCGGGTTGGAGTCAGGGTGATAAGGTTAGGGTTAGATGTTGGGTTGGGTTTACGCTCCTGCCTTGATCCTACCAGCAGGGGCTGCTTCATAGTCCGTTTACGTGAATACCCTACCTCCATAAACACCCGCGCTAACATATGGTAATAGCAGCTCCGTACCCTGTTTCGGGTCCTTGACAATGGCCGCTGCGCCATTGGGGCGGGGGGACCGGCTTTACTCCAAGAAAACGTTACAGATTGAAGCCGAAGCATCACGTCCATTGTAGAAAAACGGGGTTGAGGAGAACACGAGTACACCCCGCCTGTGAGATGACACGTCGGTGAATCTTCACAACGATACTTGCACGCATGCCATTCTTCAGGTACCTGCAAGAGAATCAACTGACCAACCTACAAGCGGACCTCTTCGTTGATTTGGCGTCTCTTCTGGAACTGTGAGTGCAATCTTAACTTGTACAATACCAGGTATGTGTCCTTATCTCTGTATTCGTGACGACTTGTACACATACGTGTGTCAGGGTTGGGCTCTTGAGATTTTGCTGACTCTTGGCCGCGAAAGGGTTGGAGTAATGGTCCTCGAGGGAGGCCTTTCGGTCCAGTGGTGCATAATCACCAGTTCGACGGTGGTAGTGACGACGGACACGTAGCACGCGACCGCGTAACCTCGCCCCCCCTGCTGAATGCTGTCCACATGCATCTAAATTTTAAATGCACGCCCCTCCGTTGTCGCACTTGCGTGTTTGGATCAAAACGTTGGATCAGGTCTCTGAGGGACAACATTATCGGGACCGTCGACACCGACTCCTTCACGGGTTTGACATCTATTGAATTCTTGTGAGTGGGAGTGTGAGAGGGTGGAGATGGTGTTTCTCTCGACACAAGCCAATAGAAACGCAACCCAACGTCGCACCCGCCGCTGGCGCTGCTAGAACACTTCGCCACTGACGGTCGATGGCTCGTCCCTCATGAAGTTAATGACCACGTGTCTCCACCCCACAGATATCCCACGTGTCTCCACCCCACAGAGATTTATGTCCCTTCTGGATGGGTATCCGAATCTGCGAAAAGGTTGCCACCCCCCTTATCGCCCATGCATTGCACCAGCAACAGCAGTAGCCCAAAGCGATCGTTGCCTCCCGAGAGATGAAGTGCAGCATTAAAAACGAGCTTGCACCCCTTTGGAGTTCGTCTACGAGAGAGTGGTGCACCCACCTGTTTCGGGGTAGGGCGGTCCTTTCTTGAGGAGAATTGCTGTATGCACTTCACCTTATTCTACACCTTAGACTCTCTACGAATTCATACCTGTATACGCCTCTCCAAATGAATAGTTTGATGGCTTTTGTGTGAAGACTGTAAAGCACCAATGAACGTGACTCTAACGCTAGTCTGCAGTTTCCAACATACCCACGGCAGGAGCTGCGTGAATACCACTATTACGGGGGACCATAGTTAATATGACCTGCTGTAAACACAATAGGACCTACTGTAAACACCAAAACCTATATATTTCCCTATTTTTGCTGACAATATTTGGCCCTCTTTACTATGGTCCCCCGTAATAGTACCGCTATGGACTACCGCTATCGACCACGGTAGAAATAGTTCGGCCAGACCGAAGGACCGCTGTCGTTGTTGCTGCTGTATTGGATAAAAACACCAAGAACAAGAGCACACGCACATTCACATGTACTGTAAAAAGCTGTGGATCGCGCAAGCGCTACTTCTGTAGCAGAGTATAAACAAATGTACCCATCAATAATAGTAGACGGCACGAAATCGTCCCGGTTTCCTGTGACTGTTTAGTTGATACTCTATTAATAGTCCTCTAGTCCTCTAGCACTTGGCATTCCGCATCTATCATGGCGTAACCACAGCAAACGGCGCCACGTCTTTTCATATGGCATGAAGCAACATTGGTCTGTCATAGCTCATAGGTACAGTAGCAGCAAACACCTTTGTTCGGCTACTCATTGGTTTGTAATTATGTCTCTGACCTATGGCCTACTCGGATTTTAAAGTTCCGGTTATGCAAGGGGTATTCAGTCTCTCCCCCTCCTGTGGCGGAGCACGTTGTGCCGAGATCTTGTACTTGCACTATTTTTTATACACGTCCAATGCAAGCTGTTGCAAATACCATAATTCGGTCTTTATGCGCTACTAGTGCTATTTTACAACTTCCGGCAGCAGTGTCGGACTCACGAGCTTGTCACACAGTACTTACGTCTCTCGAAAATACCAGACATACACGCACTAGCGGCGGGCCCCAGCGCGTCGCGATGAAGCCTCCCTTGCACATGGTTTCATAGTTGTACTCTGTACCACATTCTTGTTGGCATAAAGGTGTTAAGTACGCCTCGATGGACATAATATATGTACCCACTACGGTATATACTGTTCAATAACACCCATGATGAATGATAGTAAAACACGCCCCCTAGGACGAATGTGCGATATTGGTAATATTCGTAATATTATTATTACTATCAATTATCAATTGTTATTCTTACTCTTCTTACTATTTTTGATATTGTCATTTTTATTTATATTTATGAATTCTTGTTATTTTTCTTCTTTTTCTTAGTATTGTTAATACTTGTATTATGATTATTATTATGAACGTTATAACTACAATTAAATGTATCAGTATTTTTGTCTTCTTCATGCTTGCCATCTGACAATGTGCAGAATGATCTTCAACGTTGATCACTCAAACCACCCCCCGAAGAAGAAAACCTCGAAAAAATAAGGAAACCGACGCACCAAGTCTACCTCCTTTCTGTGCCAACTTTCCGCTTGAGCTGTGTCTAATCCATGTGTTGTC
>JAYJME010001328.1:0-16862 GCA_036873775.1 Costaria costata
TTATGGCATCTCTTTAATATCCGACAAACTGAGACGAATTTTAGAAATATACCTGTTTCGTGATCAAAACCAGAGATGAACTTGGCCCATTTATCATGCTTCTTGTGTGTAAAATGAAGGCTAATACCGTAATTTTTGCCTCCGGCGGCGCCTTCAGCGGGATCCTCCGGAGGCGCCTCCGGCGGGTCCTCCGGGGGCGCCTACAGCGGGGCCCCCTCGGCCGGGGGGGGGCTTTTTTGGCTCGCTTCGCTCGCCTAACTAAAGTTAGTTAGTTGGCTGCCTTCTCCAGCCAACTAATAACTACGCGGGAACTCCAGCCAACTCACAGCCCTAGAAAATACGGTATACTGTATTGTACCCCAGGTGAGTTATGGATATCGATATCGGAATCGAGCTCGATACGACACCGGTCAAATGATTAATTAAATCGGTATATATACGACGCCTTTGATATTCGATGCGTACGTCGAACCTTTTCGTTGAATATAAAGAGTATAACAAATTGCACGTTGGGGTGAACCGGCAACTCCATCACTGACGACCTGGACGTACAAATACGTTTTTTCCCTTGTCGTACTTTCCAGCGAGCAATCCGATGACTTCCGCGCTGTCCGTCGTATAAGCTTGGGGAATGTATCACAAGGAAAATATGTTGTTGTACATCCAGGTGATGTACAAGACCTTTTTTCCCTTGTCGTACTCTCCAGCGAGCAATCCAGTGACTTCCGCGCTGTCCGTCGTATATAGGCGTGGAGATCCCCAAGCTTATACGATGGACAGCGCGGAAGTCATCGGATTGCTCGCTGGAAAGCACGGCAAGGAAAATACAATATTTCTACAGCACCTGGATGTACAACAACTTATTTCCTTGTGATACATTCCAGCGAGCAATCCAGCGACTTCCTCGCTGTCTGTCGTATAGGCGTGGAGATCCCCAAGCTTATACGACGGACAGCGCGGAAGTCATCGGATTGCTCGCTGGAAAGTACGACAAGGAAAAACAAAATATTTGTACATCCAGGTGAGCGATGGAGTTGCCGGTTCACCCCAACGTGCAATTTGTTGTATCCTTTACCCTCAACAAAACGGTGTGACGTACGCATCGAATTTCGAAGCCGTCATACCGGTTTGATTGATCATTTTGCCTGTGTCGTATCGAGCCCGATTCTGATATCGATATCCATCTCACCTGGATGTGCACACCTTATTTTCCTTGTTGTGATACATGCCCTTCTCGTGCTCATCACAGGTCGATTTTTTGTTTAAATGTTGGTATTGTCTTAGACTATGATATGTGTCCGTATAACTACCAGTGTTTAGTTTAAACTTACCCGGTGGTCAAGTGGTACACTGCTGTACCTTGAAACTGTACCTCCAAAACTCACACGCAAGGAGGATTGATTTCACGAGTTCGATCACCCCCCAGAAGGACATTTTCTTGCTCCAGAATTGGCACGCAGAAAGAAAGCGCCTACGAATAGCGTGTGTATGCACTATTCGAAATTAATCAACCAGGGAAGGAAACGATGGACCGTTCTTCCGTTAAAACGAAATGTGTATGTACCATTCGAAGCGAATCAACGAAGAAAAAAACGATGAACTGTTCTCGCGTTGAAAGCGAAAGCATGCGTTGTAGTGGGGATTGGGAAGGAGTGCCTGGTATGGGACTCTGGGTCTGAGTTTCGAAAGTGGACGGGGCCAGAGAAAAAGCGCGAAGCTGATAGATACGGTAGATGGGATGAGAAAACCCGAAAATCGCATCGTGTCGACACACCCATGCTCTTGCTGTAGTTTTGGCCAAGCTATGCACCATACTTGCGATATTTATAGCGCGTGCCTTCTTGTTCATGCTTGTTTCAAATACGATGTTTTTGTTGTGGTTTCTTTTGCCTATAATTTGATGTAGATCATACCCCACTGAGCTATTAGCCAGCGCTGACTGAGCTATTAGTCAGCGCTGACTGATTGCTCAGTGGTTATGGTGCATATTCAATACAAATACAATTCGGGGCTCGATTCCCCACAACCGCCTTCTCCCCCATTTTCTTGTTTGATGGGAAACTATTGACGTAGATGTCTGAATTTCAAGGTACACACTTCCAGGCAAGAAGCGCCGTAATCCCGCACCGGAGCAGCGCTGACTAAAGGGGTTTCAACCCTTCAGGAAAATCCGACCCCTTTAGAGCCGGAAACGGTTTTTGGGGACAATACCACATGGAAATATTGTAGGATCATTTTTCCGGTGAAAGGTTTAACCGCCGGCGGACCCCAGATTGTGCTTTTATTTGATGTGCACCATAACCACTGAGCTATTAGTCATCGCTGACTGATAGTTCAGTAGTTATGGCTGACTGATAGTTCAGTAATTATGGTGTATGTTTAATGTATTTGTAGTGGTTTCTAGCAGGTATCTGGTACTTTAAATGCTTTGACGCCTACTGTCTCGCACAACTGCTGACTCCCACACCGATTGTTTGCGCACGCTGTTGAACGCTATTCGCCGCATGTTTGCTAGAGGCTGAGCTGTTTTACGAATTTTTGTTCGTTTCTGCAAATAAAACCATGCCTATTTCCACCACAGGTCATGGAGTCCGTGACTCTTGAGCCGAAGCCAACCTCGCGCGCCGCCATGGATGGCCATGGATGGGGCTGGCTACTGTTTTGACGCGTATCTCGATGACGGCTTGTAGTCAACGCGCGCGAAGAGTCATCCTAACGAGGAAGCAAGCCTCAGTGGTGGGAGACGCGAGTTGCTTCAGGCGTTCATCGACGGGGAGAGAGGCACTACATCTAGTTCGAGTGGCGACACAACCGCTGACGACTGCGACATCAGCAGCGCATATTGTGCGACATCAGTAGCGCATATTGTCCCGATCACGGCAAGCGGCCAACAGGAGCGAAAGTACATGTTGACGCGGAGGCAAGCATACGTAGTTCACAGTGTAAAAAGTTGAAAGCGTTCATCGACGTGGAGAGACCTACCAGCGGCGACACGAGGGTGGCGCTTGATATCTTGCCGCCCAGTGTGCGACCCGACACTCCATGATATATGCGGGGTCCGCCGAAATTTCCACGGAACTGCTGTTGAACCCCTGCTTGGTGGCAATGCGGTAGTCCTGACAACGAGTTAGGATAGATCTTCCAGGGGTGGGTTGTAAATTTCCTGGACATTTTGACTCACTCTTAGTATGGGGCGGAAAACCGTGGTCCGGATTGGGGTCAGGGTTAGGGTTTGGGGTTGGGCTGGGTCTACGCCCGTGGCTTGATCCGACCCTCGGAAGTGCTTGCTAGCCGACAAAATCGTCAACAGTCAACAACACAATCCCTGGAAGGTCTATCGTAAGCCGCTGTGAACAGGGCTCCGGCAATGGCACGGCGGAATTCTGAACTGTTTGTTGTCACATAGGCGCCCGTAGGCGTTTCGCCAAAGTACACACACGACTTCGGAATAGAGTAAGGGGTTTGCAAGGGGTGTGCAAACAAGGTCCGTTTTTCTAATTTCAGAAAACTGCTACAAATACATACTGTACACAACAATCCAAAGGTTTTTAGCCTTTTTTTGCTCCTTTTTGGGCCCAATACTTGACTACCTCTCTCGGGAGAGTAAGTTTGTTTTCTGCGTTCGTTCGGGTGCGTCGGTGGAGTAGTCGAAATTATCCGCTAAGAAACCAACGGACTTTTGGCGAAAGACATGTCTTCATCGGTGTCGTACCCATGGCATTCGCTGCCGGCGCGTGAAATAAAAAAATTATCGATCTTGCGAGTTTTTGGTGCTGCTGCCTCTTAACTTCGAGTTTCCGAAAACACCTCATGAGTGGACTTTTGCTGTACACGACCGCTGCTGATGCCCTGATGCACGCCATAAAGAGCGTGACTCAATTGTGTGGACTGTGGTTGCATGTGGGGTCTAGGTGTCTGCAATTCAAGTACAAACGTTCAGTTGGGTGTTTTTTTTTGTCTCATTCTGTATCTTCCGAATTTCGATCGTGTTCGACCACTGCAGCACCCGCCAGTTCGACGTTGAGACCTCCGCGCGGACGGTCAATCTCAACCGATCCAGAAGCTGCTGCAGATAAACCCAGAAGCTGCTGTAGATAAAGCACAGCAAGTTGATAGACCCGCTGTCTTGTAAGGCACGAACCAGCACAATATTCAAATTAAGCGTGTCAAAGTAGCGGCGTAAACCATTCACACCCGTAGGACAGATACTGGTCTAGATCATGATCTAGATCCTAACCTGCAGCTATAAGTTGTTGTTCTGCAGGACCTGAAAGGGTACAGACCCAACCTTGAAAACCTGTCCTAGATCGTGCACATTACACGGCTCCCACCCGGCAACATGAGCTAGATCATACATACCAGGAAATATATGTTCCCTGAAAGATCTAGATCATGCTCTAGATCGTCAGGTGGGAATCGATCGTCTGTCCGATGTGTGAAATATTTGCACCGAAAAATCATCTTAATATTAGATTCGCGCGGAAACCCGGGGATGGGGGGTTAACGAGGTACTGGTAACAGTTTCTTGGCGGTGGTGCCACTATGGATACATCAAGGACAGCAACAGTGTTCAGCGTTCGTTTCGTTTTTTAGCATCGCAGGCGAGTGTGATATGCACCCGACGACCTTTTGAATATGTCACAGGTGCCTTCCCTTCACTCTCTCCCACCCCCCCACCTCTGTACTGCCTTCTTTGTATCGCGCATAGGGTTCAGCATTCATTTTGAGTGGATTGGAAACCATTACAATGAGGCCTTTTTTTACCGTCTGGCAAAAACGCCTCTTCATTGTGGGGTGCAAAAGGCTTCCAATATTTGCATTGTCTGTTTGTCTCTCTGTCTGCTGTGTGCTGTCTGTTTGTTTGTGACATTCGTGATTTTGCGTTATTGCGGAAGGCGAAGGCGGCACGTGAGTGATTTCCACAAAACGGGCGCCTACTATGAGCGGGCGGAATTGGGCTATAACGCGTGGGGGTGGTTTCGTTGCAAGCTGTCTCGAGTTGGTCGCGGTCACCGTGATGCGGTGTTTTTGGGTGGCGGGGCTGAGATGTGCTCTACTGTTCTTGCGGTGGAAAAAATCTTACGTTTTCTTCCGAACGCACACAGCTTATACTGCGAGTACGAGGAAACCTGGGCTCATTTACCTTTCTACTGTATGTAGTAATAGTAGTCCACCCCATCTAAAAACAAATACAATGGCGCATGAACACTTCGACGAGGGCCAAAACCCGACTGTCTTTTATTCAACGCCAAATGTGATGCCCTCCCTTCTAAGCTTGCGCGACCAATCTTAATGTACCCGGGCCAACACTATTAGTACTGTTTCCAGAGAGAGCTTTGTGCCCCTGCCATCAATTATTCGATGCCGAACGCTGCCGCGTGTCACGATGATAGGGGATAAGGGTAGCAGGTTTAGGCAGATTCTTATTGGTCAACATATTTCTGCCTGACGGGACTTCTGAACTGAGGAAATACTGCTCCCACTACGAGCACGTATACGTAGCTGTTTTCTTCGACACGATTCGTTTTTGTACCTACAGAGTACAGCAGGCCATTGGGAGTTATCATCAAATGAAGCATCCTTCCTTCTCTCTATTACGGGGGACCATAGTAAATAGGACCGAATATTGGTAGCAAAAATAGGGAAATATATAGGTTTTGGTGTCTACAGTAGGTCCTATTGTGTCTGCGGTAGGTCCTATTAACTATGGACCAAATATTGTTAGCAAGAACAGGGAAATATATAGTTTTTGGTGTCTACAGTAGGTCCTATTGTGTCTGCAGTAGGTCCTATTAACTATGGTCCCCCGTAATTTTTATTCTTTTCGCTTTCTTTGTTTTTTATAAAAATCCGTTTTTGGGCGATGGGATGCGGAGCGCTCCTAATGACGAGCCTCCCAATTTTTCGGTGAACTCTTACCGCAGCATGTTTATCCACTGTATATATGTCACACACCCCCTCCTTCATTCGCGTGGCCACCTCATGTGCGCGACCACAATACTACCGCCACTATCCCATCTCCCTCAGAGAACAGAGCTGGGCTTCGGCCGGAAAACTTGACAAAAAATTGACGATTACCTCATCGCCCACTGTTTGGCTGAAACATGATATAATACCGGGAGCCCGAACTACAACGCGAGGGGTCGTACGACACTTGGTGCAGCCGGATCCTACTCGCACTGTTGCGCGCGTTGCATACTACTATCCTACTCCTATTGATAAGCAGTAGATAACGCCAAAGTTATCCTGCCGCATGGTACGGTTTAAGAGCGGCAAGGGTAAACCACATTTTTTCGGAGGCTCCTCATTTGCGAAGCTCTCTCTCCACCTCCAAAAATAAGCATGGCTCTGGGAAACAAAATTAAACGTGAAACCCGACGAACGCCACCATAACCTAGCTAGGAATGCGAGGAAAAAAACTGTCAAATGATGACGAGATTGGGTGGTTGCTAGGTTAAGGAACTTCGTTAGTCAGGCTAAAAAGTGCTACAGTACATGCCCCTATGGTGGCACACCTCTCCGGATTGTTTTCGCAGACAACGAACACAAAATGCGTCGGACAGAATAACATACGCTCCGTCCTGCTGGCCTGGCGCGGTATCTGGTATGTCGTCCCCCTATATCCCACCCCGGAGCGCTGTCTGCTGCTGTACCAGGCACCAGGTCTAGCTTTGCCCTGACGCTGACCATTCACGGTCAAGTATTATTACTTTGAGTTGTGTCATCCTATATTGTTTCGTTCAACTCAACCTTGAACGTCGACCAATCGGTAAATAAACAGCTACACCAAGAGAAAGAAAAACACCCAGCGAAACCAGCTGGCGAATCAATTTGCATGAAAGCCTACAGTACTTTGTGGCTTCATCCGTTACCTTCCGGCTAAATATCGACCTACTTGTTGCCCTCGCCCCTACTCGTCTCTTGTCATCGGACTTGATGCATTTTTTCTATTGCTACCCTGTTTTCGCAGACACATATATAGGCTCGAGGGAAGTGACCGCGTTTTCGATTCCCGTGCCCATCTCTGACCTGCTCACGAATGAATCCCGTGCCAAACGCCTTGGGCCACGAACACGCTCGAGCGGGGGGGTTATTGAGCCTTTTATAGAATTTCCAAGATATTCCGATCGAAAAAGATGGAACCAACCAACTCTTGTGTCAATCCTGAGTTCGTCTCTTGATTGCGTATCGATTGTCCTCCGTGCCGACACCGTCGAGGAAGCTGTGAGTGGGCCCGTCCGACGGGGTCACAAGGAGCACATATAGGGTGTGATAGTATGTTCGGTCCCGAGGACACACGCTACCCACTCCAACACATTCGGGTGACCTTTCCTGGCACAGTCAGTGAACAGAAAACAATACAAGATATTCAGACCAAACATTCTCGTAGCAACAAACTTTTCTGTCTCAATTTTGCGAATCCATCTCTGATCGGAGTCACGACTCTACTCCGTGCCGACACCACCGACAACGCTGCGAGCGGGCCTTCACTAACACGGTCGGGCGTGTGAGAGGCTCCGGGCGCCCGTTACTGTGAGCCCATTCCCACACATCCGGAGTGTCCTTCCGTGGCAACTACTGTACAGTACAACTACAGTAGACTTACGGTACAGTAGTTTCCAAGACAACAGGGCCAAAAATGCTGGAACCAACTCTGCCTCGATCCTGAGCCCATCTCCGATTAGGCCACGAGTTCACTCCGTGCCGACATCACAGACGGCGCTGTGAGCGTGCCTATCCGACGGGACCTTTTCACTAACACGGCGGGTGTGAAAGGTTGCCCGCACCCGCTACTATACGAACCCATTACGACCCGTGCCCGTGACCTTTCGTGGTACAATCCGATAGAAATTTGAATCTATTCGGACAACAAATGCCGCAACTACAGTATAGTAACCAACTCTGTCTATGTATTAAAACTTAAGCCCATCTCTGATTTGGTCACGCGATTGTCTACTCCGCGCCAACACGACGGACGGCACTATCAGCGGGGTTGTCCGACGGGCCTTCCTTGACAAGGGCGTGTGTGAGAAATTCCATTCCCCTGACAACCGTTACTGCAAGAGCCCATTCCAACAAATCAGAGTGGCTTTTCGTGACAAACCAGATATACTGTTTACGATATCATATTCAGATGCGAACACAGCTTGAATTTACTAAATCTATAACCAAAATCTGAGTCCATCTCTGATTGGGTCACGCAATTGCTTACTCCGTACCAACACCCCATACGACACTCACAGGTGGCTGTCAGACGACGGGACTTGATCAACACGGGCGGGCGTGAGAGCATGTTCTATCCCGCGACACCCGTTACTTCGAGGCCACTTCAACACGTGGGGTTTTCTGGCTACGTACATACTTGTATAAATATACAGTCTGGGCAATTACCACGCTTGCTCTAAAATTTCCAACATCTACAGCACAAGACACCTACCAGTATTAAGAAGCAGGAAAACTGGTCCAGGCTGGAGTTATTATTTGAGAACGGCCACGTTCTACACTTAACTTCGGTATACAGTAACAACTCCCCGAAATTCATATACTCCCGGTAAATATCTGCCTGCTTTTCTTATCGCTCGTGTTATTATGAGGTGTCCCGTACTTTATCTTTCTTTCCCGACCAAAAATGCTGGAACTGCTACTATTGATCCGCAATCCTGAATCTCGCTCGAATTGGGGGAAGGAGTTCGAGCTAACGTACCGTACTTAGTTTACTTAAGGGCTTCCTTCTATCACGGGGCGAATGTGAGCTTGAGAAGTCGTCAAGACGTCCCACCATCCCACAGGCACCCGTTACCTCGAGCCCACTCCAACACATCCGAGCGAGACCTTTTGTGGCGCGGCCCAGACAGAATTTCCAAGATGTTCGGACCAATAAAAAATGCTGCAATCTAACCAACTCTGTCTTTGGTTGGGGTCACGACCATACCCTGTGCCGACACCGCGTCAACAGGGCCGCGAGCGAGACTGTCCGACGGGCCTTCATTATGACGACGGCGGTGTGAGAGTCGTCAAGAACTCCCGCCATCCCACGGACACCCGTTACCGCGAGCCCATTTGAGCACATCCGAGTGACCTTTCTTGGCAGCCCAGACGCACGTCGACTCACTCCACGGGCAGCCATTGGCTCGCGCCCACTTTAGTACCTCCAGGTTTCCCGCTCTGGCGGCCTCGGAGCAGGTGGTCTTGTCCCAAGGGCAGTCGCTCTCCCGCAGCCACTGGAGGACGTCCAGATTCCCCCCCAGAGCGGCTGCTGCCGTGGTGGTCTGGTTGCAGGGGCAGCCGTTCTCCTTGGCCCACCGCAGGAGCTCCAGATGACCCGACGCGGCGGCTTGTCTGGACGTGGTGTCCTCCCAGGGGGCACTCTGTTTCAAGAGGCACATCCCGGTGTCATAGGGCAGGATAAGACAAGAAGGGGGACGGGGGGGAAACGGAAGCGTGAAATCGATGTTGTTTTGTTCGGGTGGTGGTGGAGACAGCAGTGCGCGTGTTGTTCAGGAGAGAGGACCCAAAAAAATTATACCTCTGAGTATATCCCTAGCAGATATGTCGGAGATATGCTAGGTGCTACGTAGCCCTTATCGTAGGAGGCGTTGTTTTGGGCCTTACTTTGCCAGTTTTGAACATGGGAGGGACCTTCGGTAGAGGGGGGCACTCCTAGACCCTTCATGTTCAGCCAAAGAGTGACTACAGTACCCTACAACACAATTTTTTCATCGGTGGTGTACGGTTTGCTTGAGTTTCTGTGCGTCTTATTCCTGTTATTTGTTTTTTGCATTTTTCAATATTTTGCGAGGTTCTCTTCCTGTCCTGTGACCACGGACTTGATTTTAACGACGAGTTATTGTTAGAACAACAACAACAACAAACAACAAACAACAACAAACCTTTGTGGTGTATTTAACTTTTCTGTATTTTTTGTTTCGCGATATGCACCGCCTTCGGATTGTTTGTTACGCTACCTCCCCCCCCCCCCCAAACAAAAACCTTTGTGGCGGAGGAAATGAGTCATTCGCCCGAGAGCGGCCCAAACGCGGTCGTAGTGTAAAATGAGGACCCGTAGCCCCCCTACTGTATGTGTAGCACCAGTGAACAAAGGGGTCAAATCAAACGACAGTCTCCCTGTATATAATATAGCACCTTTGTTTTCTTGTTTAGCTCAAAACACTAGCTCCCTCCCACCAAGCGCCCATATATGTATATATCCCAGACGCGTGTGTGTGCCTACGTGTACAAGCAGTAGGTAGCCTTTTTTGATTTTTTTTTACTTTTTTACTACCGCCCAAAAAATATTCCACACTATTTCCAAGTTGTTCAGTCCCCAAAAGCCGTTTCCGGCTCTGAAGGGGTCCAAGGACCCTACTGTAGTTTGTATTATTCGAGATTAGACGTCCCTTGTACACCAACAGCAATCGCTTATCCGAGAGTTGGTACCGGATCCCTTACAGTCAAACGTGGGGAAAACGACCATGCGCAGACACTTGAGGTCCCTTAGGTTATGCCGTTTCCCCTTGTGTCGAGTTGCTTACAAGGGGGCTACCTACTTTTGTACCTTGGACCTGGCCCACTTGAGGCAGCTCAGATGCCCTCCCGCGGCAGCCCCATCACAGACGGCAGTCGACGCGCGAAGGTAATACGGCAAGCTGCGCCCGATCCACCGGAGAACCTGGATGTGCCCCCCCCTCGCAGCCTCGTAGCAAACCTCGAGGTCGATGCTGGGGCAGCCGTGGTCCCGCGCCCACACGAGGACGCCCAGGTGCCCGTGCCGCGCCGCTCCCAGGCAGGTCTTGCTGTCCCAGTGACATCCCTTCCTGCGGGCCCACCGGAGCAGCTCGAGGTGGCCGCCCTCCGCCGCCTTTCCGCAGGTGGCGGAGCTCCAGTGGCATCCGTTGGCGCGGGAAAATTCCAGGAGTTTTACGCTTCCCAAAAGTGCGGCGGCGTTGCAGACCCCGACCCCGTTCGAGTTTGAGCCCGAGTTCGGCGACCGTCGTTTCAGCAGCCCGATCTGGAAGCAGTAGGACAAGAGTTCCGTCGAGGTGTCGGCGGTAACGGCTCTCGTGAGGAGAGGCCGTTGGCACTTTTTTTGCCACGCGTGCCTCCAGGTGGGGGAGACGAGGGCGAAGAAGAGGTGCTGGTGGACGTCGACCCAGCCCGCCACCTCGGCGATGATGTCTACGTTTTGGTCCAGCGGGTTGTTGTTGTTTTGATTGTTGTTGTTGTTGTTGCTGTATTCATTGTTTTGGTCGTTGTTGTTGTGCTTGTTGTTGTTACTGTCGTTGTTGTTATTGGTGGTAATGTTGTTGGTATTGTTGGTGGTGATGTTGGTGGCGTTGCAGTTGCTGTGGTTGTTGGAGTTGCTCTTGTCGTCGTTGTTGTTGGTGGTGCCGGTGTCGGTGCAGTTGTTGTTGTTGTCGTTGTTGTCGTTGTTGTTGGGGTTGTGTATCGGCGCCATTGTCGTTCTGCTCTTCCTTACTGTTGGGGTGGTGGTGGTGGTGGTGGTTGGGCCGCACGGAGGATGAGGGGTTTCCTCTACCTTGTTGCCTATTGGCTGCGGGGCGAAACGAGAGAGCGAAAAGAAAGGAAGTTGGACGGAACAAAACGGAAATAAACGTAAAGGAACGAACCGAAACGGAACGGAACTGAATGCATGAAACCGAGCAAAACACAACCCCAAACAAAAGCGAAAGTGGAGCCAAACGGAATTAAACAGCAAACAACGAAACGAAACATAACATAACGACACCAAAACGAACCGAACCGAAGCGAAAACCAAACGAAACGAAAACCAAACGAATGGAATAAAGCGGAGTGAAATCACAACGAAACTAGAAATGAACGACACAAAATGAAACGGAACGTAAATAAATATATCGGAGCCAAAACAAGCGAAACTGGAACGAAACGGAACGTGATGAAACGGAGCGAAACGAAACCAACACGAAGTAAAACGTCAACTAATCTAATAAGAACGGCACAGGACGAAACCAAAGGGAACGGAACTGAACGGACCGATCAAAAACCAAACGAATCGAAGTTATACAGATCGAAGTACAACGAAATGAGACGAAGCGAAAGGCAACAAAAGATAGTGCAAAGAGCCGGAACGAAATATCATGAAACGGAGCCCAATAGACCGAAACGAACTCATGAACACAATACTATACGTAGAACATTTTGAAATGCTACTCTATGGTTGAAAATCGGGTCGGAATATGCCGAAGGCGCGGAAGGAAGGGCCCAAGCAAGGCAACAAGGAAGGAAGGAAGCGGTTGCTATTTGAAGGGCGGTGTACCACGGGGATACGGCGAAAGGACGATAAACAGGGCACGCTTGACTCCGAGTTTCAGAAGACAGCGACGACTGGTTTCGCCCGCATTCGATGCAGACGCGTGAAATGGACTCTATCTACAAGGAAGGGTATGTAGCAACTGGTAGTAACACAGACCACCCCCCGCCCCTCCATGCCCCAACAACGCGCAAGACGAAGAGGCATACCATCTACAAGTATGTTTATTTATAATAGGACGAATGCTACGATAGGGTCCTAGCGCACTTTCGGTAATTTTGTTTCTGACTAGCAGGGCTCCATAACTGACAAACTTCCCAATCAACCAATGCTGTTTTTTTGTTTTTTTTTACAGCAGTGTTTGTCGTTACCTACGTAGATCATGGAACCCTGGTCCGTTGTTTTGTGTTCGTTTATTGTTTACAAGAGCCAGGCTGTATTGGGTGGGCGGGGGTTACTCAATTCGTGCATGGTTGTAGTCGTATGACCATAGACCTTCGCATCCCTACTATACCGGGACGGAGCACGTCGGGTTTTCACCAACCAGACAGACATTGATTGCTTGCACCAAGCGCGAAGCGCCGTTAGGTGTTCGGCGAGTCGCATGAAGGGTGAGTTACATCCTACTAAGAACGGCTTGTGAGACGGCGGACGTATGGCACCTTGTGCCTACTTTCTTGCGTATGGATGACAGCGACCAATGAGTTCCTTTTGTTTTCAATGAGTGACTTTGTTTTCTGGTGTGGCCACCCCAGAGACAGCAACGGGTAATACTCTACAACTGCTTCGTGGGAGCCTTACCGTATTCACACTACGTGACGAGATCATTCCCCTTGTGCGGAGTTAGGGTTCTCCACCCCGCACAATATGATCCAGCTCGATCACCATCATGGTGACCGAAAGCCATCAAGGGGGGGGGGGGGAGAACACCTCCTCAAACGAGAAGCCTCAGATGTAAAAACATACTGTTAGGCCATGCAGCAGAGTAAGGGGTCTAGTTTTTGCCCAGACCGTTTCATATGCGGCGCCTCAGCGTAGAAAATACCCAACACGGTTGTTTTACAGCAATATTCATCGTACGAGATACCTACTGTAGCCAAGGAGGTTGTCCAGCGGGTTGTTTTAGCAGGGGTTGAGCTTACGTTTGGCCTCGAATTGAACTTTCGTGTGCGGTTCTTATATCTGATGCGGGAAAAAAACGAGAACAGATACCTGACGAAAATACAACAACGGCTACGTGCCAGGTATTTATTTGTTTAGTTTTTGATAATCTCTCTTTCTTTCCAGCTCAACTCGTAGGAGCTTTTACGCTCAGCTGCATTATTCTGGACAGGTTTCTCTTTTTGTTGGTCATACAGCAGTAACGGTGCATCTTAAGACATTGATCAATCTCCACCTTCGAGGGAGACGATATATGTAGAGTCTCCCTGAAAGGTGAAATATGTATAATATATGCATATACTCCAGTATATATCTTAGGGGGAGTTGTTTGTAATTAATTTAATTTCGGTGACAAGAAATGATAATATATGTGTAACGAGAGGGGTCTGATTCGACGATAGCCCACCCCCCCCAAACCAGCGATTTTCATTAACGAACTTTTAATGGCGGCTCGACACGAAGAGGGATGCTGTTCAAAAAATATCTTCATATAGGTTTTTGTTTGCAAATTACTACTGAACGATCAAGTCGGGACGTCAAAAGGCACCGTATTTCAGGAGATGCGGCCGGGAGCTGGTTTCAAAACCGGTGATTTCGTTAAAGAAATATAGGGGGTGCTATCGTAGAACGACTCGGGGGGGGGGGGTTATTTTATCGCATTTGTTTAGGAGACAACTTACTGTAAGGAATCCAAACCAATTCAAGGCATTGATTAACTATCATGTTCGAGGGGGACCCGATACCATGCACCCACCACCCACCCACCGACATACCTACCCTTAAGTGGGTACACGTTCTTGACACATGTATTACGATAGGGGTGTTGTTACATGTTTTTTTAAGGTCCCCCACTGCGGGGGGGGGGCGTCTGTGTACCTCATCCAAAACTCAACTTTGAGAAACATTGTAAGCTTAACCCGATCAGCAATCTCATCCCTTAGGTTCCCAGCGAAATACATTGCGAAAAAAGATTGGAATCCCGACGGGTTTGGGTTAACCCTTTCACTATAATACCCCAAAAAATATCCCAGTCTATTTCCAAGTAGTTTTGTCCCCAAAAACCGTTTCCGGCTCTAAAGGGGTTAAGGAGCTCCGCCGCCGAGAAACGATTTCAACCCCAAACGTGCTCCCTCTACCGCAGCACGCGCCTCCTTGTATACATCATGCCACGCTGAGTTACTGCAGACTGTTTTAATGGCCTACTCTATTAATAGGAGATGATTGCTGCCTTGAGTTTGCTTTGATTGTGTTTTTGGCAGGCGGTGTTTCAACCTTGGAGGCAATAACTGTGACGCCGGGCGGGACGATATATAATTAACCCACACAACAGTAATTCAAGACGTTTATTCTTTTACACATTCGAGGGAGACGATACATAAAATGCCCCCAAGTACATTAACTCATTCGGGGCTAGAGAGGAAGCAAAAAGGAAAAGGGTCAAAAGCGTCGGTACGGCGACTACTATGATGGCATCTGCCACACGCAGCGACTATCTATGGGATTAGACTACACTATTGGTTTCATTTTGACCGGTACTTGTGTTAAACATTCCAAAACGGTTAAGAACATTTCAGGATACATACATATAATATGTTTGGTGTTATTGGATTCTGCGTTTGGTTTTGTATGTATTGCGGGGGTCCATAGTAAATAGGACCGAATATTGTTAGCAAAAATAGGGAAATGTATAGGTTTTCGTGTCTACAGTAGGTCCTATTGTGTCTACAGTAGGTCTTATTAACTATGGACCAAATATTGTTCGCAAAAATAGGGAAATACCTAGGTTTCGGAGTCTACAGTAGATCCTGTTGTGTCTGCAGTAGGTCCTACTATTAATAACTATGGTCCCCCTTAACAGTCTAAATTTCCACCCTGGAGGAAGACCATATAGACAGAGTTCCTCGCACGGGGAGGTCACCCCTTCACCGTATGTATGCGCCTATCTGCTGTCGACCTCCAAAACTCACCCCTAAGGTTACAGCCATGCTGCGGAGTGGGTTTTTTTTGCGAGGGGACATGTTTGAGCCCGAGCGTTTCCGACTGACGCGATGGAGCCCCGCTCCAACGGAATAGCAAGCGTGCCCAATGTCTTCGCAGCAATCCCGTTAATTTTGTTGCGTGTTTGGCGTGTTACGCAGTGTATGTTTTTAGTTGCAGCATGTCTTACACCTCTACTGCAGTATCCCATGCAATTGTCCGTTCATCGGGTTTGATGACAGCGAGCACTTGGAATATAGTTTGATGTCACGCGGGGGCTGCGGCAAGGCTGCGTGCTGTCACCGTCCCGGTTCAACGTCTTCTTCGCTGCAGCGATACACGTCGTGCTGGCACGCGTCAGCAACAACGAGTGCATCGTACGGCATGCGGTCGACCTCCGGGAGGTTGGGGTAGTCGGAAGAGGCGAGCCGTTGGCATGCGTGAGAAGGAAGGGGTGTGTGGAACATGCTCTACACCTACGACGCTGGAAATGTCTCGACGTCCGCAGAGGGACTCGCTAAAATGACGACAGGCATCGTGACTTCCTTCGAAGCAGCAGCCCTCACGGTGTCTGAACAGAAGACAAAGACGATGCTGCTACGTACACCGGACAAGACATCCCTCGCTCCACCGCTCGTTATCCAAACAGCAGGCCAGAGGAATAGACAGACGGCCGAGTTATTTTACCTTGGCAGCACTGTCCATGAAAGCGCCGACCTCGAGACACTGATCCAAACTCAACCAACGGATCCGTCTCGTGCGGGCATGGCTTAGGCGGTTCTGCCCGGTGCTGTATGGCAGGACGACCGCACCGCTTAGTCTGAAAGTCCGCATGCTGAACAATGAAGCAATTGAGACTCTGCTGTTCGAATGTGTGCCATATTAGCCCTCAGATCGGAACACTTAGCCACGTTTCGAACAGCTCACCACGAAGTTCTCAAGCGAGTCATTCGCGTCTAGTGCCGACAACGTACCGATCACACCACCCTCTCGTGCGCGAAGTCCCTCAAGATGAGACGACGAGAGAGCATCCCAACAACCACCCATGAACGGCGGCTCTTTTTTGCGGGGGCCGTGGCGCGGCAACACGAGCGGCGACTAACCAGTCGGGTGATGTTCGGGACGATGGCTGGTGGGGAGAACCCGAGAGCAAGCGGACGGCCGAAGACGTGGCACAGGTGCCTACTGTAGTTCAAACCCTTAGGCATTTCGAGCCACCGAGGGATCAACGGAATGCCCCCTTGGTGTATGGAGTTGAGACCGCGCCATGGCCCACTGCAGCAAAAAGTATGGGCAAGTGGTACCGTAGGGTCCTAGAAGCAGGCGTACGGTTCATGGTCAAGTGGGACGAGGATAAGGCGAAGCTGAGTAGGCAGCCCCGCGGATCCGTTGTGGGTGGTGCTGACGGGAATCGGGGGGGGGGGGGCCGGCCTAG
>JAYJME010001329.1:0-16851 GCA_036873775.1 Costaria costata
CCGCGTCGTCGTTAAGTCACCTCCTGGGGTTGAATAGTACCGCGACTTGTTCCATGGTGTATCCGTTGACACAACACGAATGCAACATTCCAACAGACAAACAGACGTAGACGGACGGCCAGTGTATCCGCTGGAGCAACATGAATGTAACGTTCGGACATACATGTATGGCCTACAATAGCAACCACGGGTCGAATCAGGTTCGTTGCACAACTGGGTCCACCTCTCAGCACGTGCCCTTCGAGCTGCGCTTCCGTGTTGAGAAGTCGGCATACAAAACGCGAACCGGTAAGGTTGCGCGGCGAGAAAAAAGACGTTTGGCTCCCACGGTGCACGGTGTGCAAGCAGACGAGAAACAGAAGGGTTGCAGTAACAGAAACGTGCGGTCCTCACCCCTCACTCCCAAGCGATACACACAAGGGCTACAGCCGCCGGCACAAAAACAAGCGGTCTTCACCCGTAAGCGAGGAAACTTAAGGGTTACAGCCAGCGGCACAAAGCAAGCGGTCCTCACCCTTCGACCCTTAGGGAGTCGCTTCGCATCGTCATCGTTGCTTGACAACTCAGAGGGGTTACGGCCGCCGGCACAAAACAAGCGGTCCCCACCCTTCGACTTTTAGGGTGCTGCTTCGCTCGTCATCGTTGCTTGACGACGACAACGCCCACCGTAGCACGCCTCCAAGGGTTACTGCCGCCGGCACAAAACAAACGATTATCACCCTTCGACTTTTAGGGTAGCGATATCGCCTACATTTTCTGAGGCTCCTCTCACCTGAGGATCTCTTAATTTACTCTTTAACTCACCCAAAAACCGGCCTCGAGAAACATATTGACTCAAAAGTGCAACCCCTACCGTGGCACGCCTCCAAGGATTACTGCCGCCGGCACAAAACAAGCGATTTCTCACCCTTCGACTTTTAGGGTGCTGCTTTGCTCGTCATCGTTGCTTGACGACTCAGAGCCGCTCTCGCTGCCGTCACTACCGCCGCCAGCGCCGCCGCCACCGCCGCCGCCACCGCGTTCACCACGGCCAGCGCGCATGGCCGAAGACGATAGGCCCGCCACCGCCGATGCCACCGCACCTGAAGGCGCAGCGGCCTGCAGAGAAATGGGGAGTATTCGTCGGATTGTTGGCTATACCGACGTGTATTTTTTACGTCGAACATTTATTTACACGAGACGTAACGCGCATATTGCGAAATATATAGTTTTGGTTTCGAGGAGAGGTGTAAGTTTATAGACACGGGGGGATCTGTCTGCCCTGATCGATACATACTTGTCGTGGATGGGGTCGGGTCTGATGTGTTCGAGGTGTGAAATCTTCGTTTTCAATTCCACTATACGTAGGGCAGGGGAGTGGGCGTAAGTATTTGAATGGATGCCTTGAGTTAGTGTGGATTAACTTAAAAAAAACAAATGTATATATACGAAGTATATATTTAATTAGTTTTTGGTTTCGAGGAGAGAAAAAAAAAAAAAAAAAATGGAGAGGTTATGTTTTGGTTTATTGATTACCAGGTATTGTTTTTGTTTTTTGGGCCAGGGAGGGGAGATTTCATTAATTCATACTATTAATAATCCAAGACACTAT
The DNA here is from genome assembly GCA_036873775.1 of Costaria costata. Taxonomy (NCBI): domain Eukaryota; class Phaeophyceae; order Laminariales; family Agaraceae; genus Costaria; species Costaria costata. The sequence goes on from JAYJME010001329.1 coordinate 1,592, forward strand.
TCATAATTAGTTTTCGGTTTCGAGGAGAGGTATATGTACATGTACCGTGTAATCACGCAAGACAGCACATACAAACCCCTGGGGCGAACTTCAGAGCCGATTTTCTCCAAAGCAAGGGGGAGGGCACACACACACGCACACACACGCGCGGACAGTGGTGGCCTTTGGACAGACCCCGTCCATATATATCTTATGTACACAGGCGCATCGCTCGCCGTTATTCTCTTCCCGTTATGAAGAGAAAATCGGGTGGGAGGTTCGCAAGAGGGGATGTGTTATCTTGCGAGTTATATGTATATACTTGGTATATCGTATTATATATCATATACAACATATACTTCTTGTGACATTTGGAGCGGCCGGTGGGCGACCCAATCTGTTCTGTTCACGGGGTTGGGTCAAACCTCGCGGCTCGGGTCGGATCAGGGTGACCCGACCCGACCCGACCCGTGAGAGTGTGAACACCTCCTCACCCGACCAGATCCGACCCGATCCGACCCGATCCAATCCGATCCGACCCGATCCGACGCATGATATCTGGATCACCTTCTGACTTAGCCCGACCAGACTCGTGAGCTTTTGACCACCTCCTGGCCAGACTCGCTGTTGATGCGTGCTACGATAGGCGATAGGGGTAGGTAGCACTTATTATTGGCCAAAACGTCACTGGGAATGAACTGAAGGAGCTTATCAACTGTCAACTGAGGACCCATCATACCCAATATCACCGTTTGGTTTTACGCTATTTTCGCTTGATACCCTGGTCATGGGGATTGCTCATCGTGTTAAGAGTACACCTCTATCGTCAAAGCCCGTTTTTTGGGGGAGATATAGAGCTCCCCAAATGAGTTGTTTTCTCAGAAAATATGAGGTGCACCCCTATCCCCTATCGTAGCATGCCTCGGGTCGGGTCATGGCCCGTGAAGAGACCCTGGATTTTTTTTTCCGGTGGACTTCATTGGAGGGCCTGCTCCGGAACGAAAGCACGTGGTGGCGGCAGTGCTCAATGCCCATATATACGACTCCGTGAAAAACCACAAAGCTGGTGTACCGAATAGTGCCTTCACAACACTGCTGTTGCGGCAGATAAGACAAGGGTTTATCGTGGAAGTCAAACCTCGGTGGATGTTGTGTATGCAACCAGCAGAGCCAGTGCCTGTAAGAAGGCCCCTCGTGGCAGAGGGCACTGGTCGAATGCCGATCGGACGAGAGACTCGGACGCGTGCTTTGTTGGGGGTGGCACCTCGTTTTTCTGACTATTAATAGTCTTCGGTATCGAGAAACACTTCGGTGGGATACGATATCTCGATATCACAGTCCCCAAAATTCGGAATATGGATACGATATCTCGATATATCGTATCTTGCGATATCGCATGATATGGGATATTATATCACGATATATTGATCGCGATATATCATGCGATACTGTATACCAGGTATGTCTATATCATGCGATACATGTCGCTCGGTACACAAAATGTGTATTTGATCGCGATATATCGCATTATATACGATACCATATAGTATCGAGATATCCCGAAAATGTTATCGATATATATATCGACTTATCCCCCAAAATATCGCATGGTATATCAAGAATTCTAGATACGATGTCGAACACTATACTTGTGGCGTATATTTACACGTAATAGCGCATTGATATCATGCGATATACGCGATATATCACGCGCTATATGTCGCTCGGTACACAAGATGTACATTTTGATCGCGATACATCGCATTATATACGATACCATACAGTATCGAGATGTCCCGAAAATGTTATCGATATTGATATCGATATATTCCGAAAATATCGCATGATATATCGACAATTCTAGATACGATACCGAACACTATTACTGAGGCTCCTCATTTGAGGAGCTCTATCCTCACCCAACAACCGTCTTCGAGAAATTTTGCAGGCTAAGCCCGATAAAAACGATCGATAACAACAGGTTTCATTAAAAATTACAATAGGCCCTTGCACTGTCAATCGCCGTGTAGGTTTCGTGTCTACATCGACTAATACACACCCGATCGCATGGGCTTTTGGCATAACAAAAAAAAACATCACAAACTACTTATTCGTCGGGTCCCACCATACCGAATACGTATATTGATTGGGTAGCTCTCCGCCAATCATAAACTTTTCGGCCAAGAAGGCGTTACTACCCCTAGCGTAGCGCGCATCCTGGGTACGAAAATGATCAGAACGCCTGCTGCGAAGGACTCGATGATCCCTTACCGTTTTCGCCGACATCGACGCGTTTCGCTCCACGGCGGGAGGCGCGCCCAACGTTCGCTTCTTCGTCGTAGCCGTATCGTCCCCTTCCCTCGTGTCCATGCTCGAGTCTGCCACCACACCAACCCCAAAATGGCGGACAGCAGCAATCGCTGTGAGCGGAACTGTGCTGGTTCTGCTTGTTGCTATCGCGGGAGGCCGCAGCAATCATAATCCACGATGGGCCCAAAAATGCCATACAGTATATGACCCTATTAATACTGACCGTAATAGAAAACGATTACTATATTCTCCCCCCGGAATACGACACCGACTTTATTTCTACGAAGTATCACCGGAAGGACGATACGCCAACAGGAGCAAGAAGAGCACGCGATCACAATGCAAGCGACTACCCGCGGACATGGCGCGGCACAATTTTGATGTTGCCGTTGAGTGGATTCCCCTCGGCTCTCTCGGCAGCCCTTCTGCCGTTTCATCGACCGGTTGCCTGCCCCGAGAAAACCAAAACCAAAAACCTTTTGCAATACCTCAAGCTCTGTTGATAGATTTACGGCTCCGTTAGCTCACCGTCGTCAGCGCTACTGAGATCGTAGGCCGCATCGAACTGATCATTCTTCACGTCTTCTCCGTTCTGAAATCACACACGAAAAAACACACAACACCACACACCGCGAACCTAAGGAGGGCCGTCGAGCACGCGTCACAATAATGCAGTAGCCCGGTCGGTGGCCTAAATATTTTCAACTCGTGGTTGCTGTCATGCAGTCATGCTTTCACGACGCGGTCTGGTGTCGAACAATCTTCGGTTGTATTTGCCGTATAAATAAAAATACGTTACCTTGCCCAAGCAACTTCGAACGGTGCCAATGCGAATATACGGTCGGTCTTGCCAGCCAGCATATCATCCTTTCAAGCATCCCTATCTACCGTGACGAATAGGGTTAGACTTCAAGCACGTCGTCTCCTGCCGGGGTTCCGAATGCGCGCCATGTGCCATGTATTACTCGGCAGGTTCTCGAAAGCTTACACCAGTTTGCCTCCGTCGCACTATCATACCGTATATAGCAGCATTGGATATGTTCTCCATACGAGCCGACCCACAGCTGCACCTTTTCCTCATCGCTCCGACCTCGCGAGCTCGTCGGTTCCCGCTGCCTAGCCGCCGCCTTCAGCACGGCAGCACTGCCGCTCGGTCCCACGCCATCCGCGCCGGCGCCGGTCTGCACCGAGCGTTTATACAAGCGGGCACAGTTTAGCAGTGGGTTTATACAAGCGGGCACAGCGACAACGGTGCGAGTTTGCGGTTTATTCGCGCAATGACCCGCGCCAACCTTTTGTTGTGGCTGTGGTGGTACCTGCTCCGCGCTACGTACCGATTGCTTGGACAAAAAACACCTCGCAACGGCCACAGCAGCCCCTGTTGCCTGCCCTCCCTCTCAATTATTATCGCATCTGATGGCCGTTGTGGAGTGAGACATCCAGGTATAATCCGTACCAAGGCTACGTGCTCGCAGGGTATCTTGTTTATGCTGTAGAAGGCGTACCGTTTTGTATTAGAAGCAACGATAACCTGTCAATACTAGCCTACTCACTCAGCGCTGAGTAAGCTAGTAGGTTATCCGTTCAAAATAACATACGTGCTTGGGCCACGCGATGGTACTGTTATTGCTGTAGTAGTAGTTGTTGTTATTGTTGCTGCTGCTGTTGCAGCTGTTGTTGTTATTGTTGTAGGCAGCCCCTTTTGAAGGGCCTCGCGATAAGGAAAAGCGGTATATAAGAGGTATCAAATTCCTGCTCACCATTTTTGCCCACTATCGACTTGACTACAAGGAACCGGTACCAACCCTGATAAGGGACGTCGGTATATAAGAGACTTCCAATCCTGAACGCACCAGGGCCCCTTAGAAGGGGCCACCCACTGTACCCACCTTGCCCTGCTTGCCTAGCGTAGTAATCCTTGACGGACTGCCTTCTTTTTCGTCATCTGGGCTACCTGTACCCTCTCCGATTGCGTCCGCATCCATGCTGGCGCTCGCGCTCACCTTTTAGGCGGGACATTGTCGCGATCGACGGCCGAACAAGCAAGCAGCAGGTTAGCTCTCTTCCAGAAGCATTTGCCACCAGGATACTACTATTAATATGAATACTGCAGGTACCAGATACATGGCACGTGATCGTACTTCTTTGATGCTCGGTGGTCTGACATCGTTAACCCCGTTACCACTGCCCGCACGTTTTCGGCAACAAACTAGAGTTACGTACGAGCAGCGCGGGATACTTTTTTTCGCAGTATGAAAGTATGAAAGGAGGAGGCGTGCTGCCATAGGGGTAGCAGCTTTCGGCCATTTTGTTGCTGACTAACAACGGGGCTCCTTCACTGAAGGAGCTACCCAATCTCTTCCATTCTTTTTTTGCAATGCGTTTCGTTGTGTACCTACTATTAAATACGCATCGGGTTGCCCGCTCGTGTTTTCCCGAGACACATGCTACGATATCTCTAGGTGCACTTTCTTTTTCCTAAAGGTTCCCCACTTAGAGGGCTCTGTACCCCATCCAAAACCCCATGTTCGATAAATATTGTGAGCTTAACCCGATGAACCATCCCATGGTCTACGTACACAATTAATTATTTTGAAAAACAAGATTGGAATCCCGACGACGACTTTTGGGGTTAAGGAGCTCCGTTGCTCAGAAAAAATTTTAGCCCAAAAAATGCTACTGTACCTCTATCGTAGCACGCGTCCCCAAAAGCCAGGTTTCGGAGGAGGTAGAATGAGGAATAGCCTCAGAAAAAACATGGAACGACGCCTTAACTCCTTTAGAGCCGGGAACGGTTTTTGGGGACAAAACTACTTGGAAATAGTGTGATATACTTTTTGGCGGTAGTAAAAGGGTTAAACCGTACCATGCGTCAGTAGTAGAAGGGTTAACACTTAATACCAGTATACAGTACGTAGCGGGGCCTATGTGAGGCGGTCAGAATGAGGCGGCCACTCGATATACTCGTATCGTATATAGGGCGGTTGGATTCGATTGGCACGGCGGTAACTCTCAATACAACCACGTATACGAATGGGGCGGCCTCTCCATACAGGGCAGCCAAAATCCCTTCGCACTTATACCGCCTTGTATAGGCTCCACTACTCTATATGAAAGAAGAAGAGTTACGTCAAAGTCTATACATGTAGATGTATACAAGTACTTGATAATAGTGTTACAATAGTAATATAAAGCAACCGACGGAAAGCGAACTACGACTTGAGGTTTTTCAGCCGATTGCCCGCAACAAAAACAAGCGGTTTGTCGGATCTGTTGACTATTAATAGGTTGTCGTATTACGATGCGAGTACAACAATCACAGAAAAAACGACAAAGCGTCGCTTCGGACCGTAAAGCGACGCAGAACGACGGACCGACTCTTAATATTACAATATGGAGGGCTGCTGGAAACTGGGAACACGTTTCGACACAACTGCATGCTTCCACATAATACGATGTGCGTGGTGTCATTTCTACCGGGTATGCATGCTGTCTTCTGTCATACACTGATCCGTAGAGCTGTGACTCGGCACGACTTAAGCCACCAACTATATACGTAGTTGTTAGTCGGAATAGTAGCGAGTCGTTTCCCGGAGGTACCGACTATCCGACTTATTGGGTTTCCATGCTTGTAGGAAGGATATTGTTGACTGCGGGATACTTTTTTTTCGGGCGGGACCCCCTCGGCCGCGGACGGCTGATTTGGCTCGCTTCGCTCGCCTGACTTAAGTCGGCAAGTCGGCTGGCTACAGGTTAGTTGGCTAACGGCGCGTACAGGTTAGTTTTTGGTCTTGAAATATTGCCGACTCACAGCTCTACTGATCCGGCTATGTTCGAGTACAGCAGGCTATGTTCGAGTACGACCAACGGCTCGTACCTACTCGGAATATATTCCTGTCGTACGTATGATACAATATGATTTGCCCAACCAAGTACTCAACCTATGCGCCTATACAACAGCAGCCTGCATGCTGCAAAATGAAAACACCGTTCGAACATCCAACCGGTGGAAACCCCGGGGTAGTTCACCTATCCCTTGGGCAGCTCCTGGCTTCCATATGCCATGATATGCGCTCGCAGTGTGCTTCGGGTTTCGGTAGCTTTTACGTTTTTACCAGTATATACTTCATACCCTGGTACGTTCTTACAGAGTGTTCGCAGGGTCTGAATGGGTATACTCGTACGTAGCTCAGTCAACTTATTCGGGTTTTGTGTTGCGCGCAAACGAAGAACACGGCTTGATCCAAAGTCTCAATACTTGCGCGAATCGATTTCAGGCCTATGATACAACGAACGTCTTGATGAGGTTGCTTTTCACATCTATCGGCTCACCTCCAGCGCCATGTCATATTTGTCATTCTCGAGGCGTTGCTCCTTCTTGCGGTCGCTCGGATCCACGCTCTCATCGAAACCGGAGTCGTCCGATTCCCCCCCTGAAAACTCTCCAAGATCCTGCGACCGGTACGTGCCGTACCGTACGGTGAACGCAGGTTGGCATGAACATACATACAACTCACGGGTGAAAATATAAGCAACGTTCAGTCATTAATATGAATACCAAACGCTCCTTACATTTCTGCACAGAGTGATATCTCAACAGCAAAAAAAAAACTATTTTTGGTCCAACCAGGTCCAACGTCCCTTGTGCTTGTTCGATAGGACAGGGAGTTTTTGGGCACTGGAACATTTGCATCCACCCTCGGGCTACTTTCAACATCGCTCTTTGTTGTTGCAGCGTACCGTTGTGCACTGCGGTCGTTGCGTCTCCAGGAGAGAGCCAAAGTTAAACGCACTTGGTGTCGGGGGAGTTTTGGATCGCGGTTGGCATAAAAGCGCAGGTTTTTGAGCAAGCCCACTGGGGATGACTGACTGACTGCACGGGCTGACACCAGGCACATCCGACGGAAAAGATAACTCGCCTGAAACATCGGATATCTGAGCGACGCTAGTCGGTAATAAGAGGGTGGAGTCTTATGAGTTGAGCTGGGATACGTAGCAGTCCATCCTCGTCTGGTGGCCGGTTCGACGACCAACGTCCGCCTGTCCCCCCCACGAGATGCAAATCCATACCAACTCGCCAAAGCTACAACTAAACAAACGGAACAAAGATGTCCAACATCACTCACCGCCATCTCTCTCCCTAGACCCACTCAGACCAATCTCTGGCCAGGGCACAAGCCGAGTTTACAAGAACACTCCCTCCCTCCCTCGCTGCAGATTCGGTGCTCCCAGGGAAGGCATGCGGGCAAGAGCGGGCAACGTCAACGCCGTGTATATGACACACTCTGGAATGCACCAGAGTGTACGCGGCACGGGCAGACAGACAGACAGACAGACAAAAAATACGAAAAACAATTATACCAAGTTGTGCCGTGGCGTTTTTAATAAGGGAGCAGGGGACACTGTTCATCATCATCGTGTTGGTGAAAGTGGGGTGCGCAAACCAGAAACGACAGCAAAGTGAAGCCGTGCGGTGGTGTGTGGTAGGGGAGACACAACAACAGCTCGTCGCCGAGAGGCAGCGCATGGGTGGAACGGGGAGGGAACGCTGCCTGCTAGCAAACTGTGGGTACGTGTGCACCCACGAAGTGGGAGAACGCTGCGTGGAGCTACTCTGTGAGCCCAAATATAATACTGTTGTGCTGCTGCTGTGCTTTTGGGCCCTCCTCCCTCTCCCCGCCTCTCGGGCCTAGGTGTCTGCAACAACAACTGCTGTGTAGATTGTCTATGGCTTATGCCTCATGATGCGAGGATCTCATAGAGCGAAGATTGTTGGCGACGAGGTGGCGACGAGGTGATGCTCTTGCCATGGGGGCGGCAATTTCCCGACGCTTACCAGTAGAAACGAGCGCGAGTCTTTTGACAGTTGGTTTGCGTTTTTTGTTTTATAAGAACGCACTACCTTTTTTGGGGAGGAGGTGGGTGTTGAGGTAGACAGACAGACTCACTCCTATATTGGGACGATATATCTTCGAAGATGAGCTCCGCTCAGAGAGATCGAGAGACCCCTCTCTGCCTCTCTCGAGCAGCGGCCGTTTGCATGTTTCTGGGCTTGGTGTGCCTGCTCGTGATGCCGATCTGAATTTCGTATGTACCATCTCTCTGTTTCACATATACTACTGCCTCTGTTATGTTGCAATCGTTTGTATATACCAATACCAGTATACCAGTACCTTTTCATTGCTCAGTCAAATTTTCAATTTGCTTCACACCCGAAAGAGCTCTTATTTTTTTATTTTGGTACAGAGTACCAGGTACCAGGTAGACCAGGTACGAACACAATTTGGAGCTCGTTGATGGTACTGCTTCCAACGCAAGCCTGAACGAACATCCAGCATGCGGCACTCAAACTTAAAATCAAGTGTCTCGAGCTTCGTTCAGCGCGTACAGCATTTCAAGCTGCAGTCAGTATCTGTCTGCGGTGTTGGGATCACACATACCGCACGGCTGCGTGCCTGTGTTTTATCTCTCTTTTGCATGTTTTCGCTCTCTCCCCTATCGGCGCGCGTTTCCGCACGAAATGATCCTTTTTTTGTTATACTGCGTGTAGTATAGATGCAAGGTGTCATGTCATCGTTTCAGAAAGCCGTTCTATTACGGGCATCTACAGTATATACAGCAGTAGTACGTAGTCTAACTTTTTACTTTCTGCAGAGGACCACAGGTACTCTTATCATAGTAGTACCAGGACCAGAGTGTTGTATTTCGTATTTTGGCTCTCGGTGCCGTGTGAGACAGCGGTATCATAGACTCCTTTCGAGGCATACTCGTACGTAGACACGCGGTGTGATATCATACTGACTGCTGTACCAATCACCACATCGTCTCGACCATGTACAGTTGGAGGGCAAGACAGGGTGGATTCAACGTCTGTTTCGTAGTCGTCTGTCGTCTGACGCTCGTCGCCGACTGCTGCCTTTTTTTGCACGTCTGGCATACAATACACTCATGAAAAGAGGCTTTTCTATTACAGGAGCCGTGACCCCGGAAAGGAGGGCGTTGCTGGAGCATGGATGGGGAAGACGGAATGAGGTACATTATGATGATGACATTCGTAATCGTACAGAGTAAAACCTGGTATCACATACCTGGTACAGTACCTGGTACTCGTACGTAGTACCAGTACGTCGTTTTGTAGCTGCTCACCAGGTACCTGGTATACGCTTACCGGTATACCGGCACTGCTGTACTGCACACTGCAACGCTGCTCGACTTATCAATAGCCTAGGATTCGTCAGTGGAACACGTTTTTCCATCGAGCTCCCTCCTGTTTTAGCTATGAATCTACTGCTGCAACTACTCTTGGGACTTGAAAGGTGAACGCATGGTGGGGGGGCTGATGATTACAACAGCAGTGCCTGCCGCACGTATCATCGTAGCAACCGGGCGCTGCCGAGGTATATATAGGGGTAGAGGATGCTACACTTGGTGCCCTGTTCATTTTGCTACTGCTTTATCATACGAGTCTATGCTCGTAAGGCCAGGGGTTGTTCAAGACGCTCGCAGCATGATGTTGCTCGTGCTGCAAATCGCCCACGCTATCGTACCACAGGTATAATATTAGGTATTTTTTAGTGTTTTATTGGCGGTTGGCGATTGGCGAGAGCGTGCTTTACTCGAGTGTATAGATCGAGGTATTCCTGTGCCCCTAAAGGGGGGTTATAATGCAGCGCAAAATGTTCGGGACGCCCTCGTTGATCCCGCTTGTCACCCCGATCCCACGCCGACCTGATCCCACCCGGACCTGACCCCTTTGGAACTGACCCTGAGTACTCGTATTGATTTGCCGCCCGCAGGGCCCACGTGGGACCCGGTCCCACGCGACACGCGACCTGATATATAGACCCGAAACCGAGGGTTTCCACCAACCGGCCACAGCAAAACGAGCAACACTCTACACTAAAACCAGCACATTTATGTTGTTGGTGCACGAAAACGGGGCCCAACGTGGCTGTCCTGAACAAACTCAGGGTTACAGCTACAGCAGTAAACTACAGCAGTAAACTACAGCAGTAGACACATACCAGTATATATATGCTGGTTTTGATTTGATCATCGCAGCTCGCTACCGCGCCAACGAGGGAGCGTTCTCTGATTTGTGTCTTTAACGGGCCGTCGTTACACCCCGCACCTTATGAATGTATTTTACCAGCAGCTGTAAATATGAGTAGTAAATGGCTGGCCGACTCCCTGTGCTGCGAGGTAGGCCTGGAAACGCTACCACTGCTGTACTGGTAGCATCGCTGCAAGCAACGGACGGTGGTGTTAGGTCTGAGTCTTGCCATGAATGATCTAACCTCGGAAGGGATGAGGCGCGCCTTTAGTCTTAATTAATAGTATAGACTAGTAGTCTACCGGTATACGTACATCTATACTGACTGCTGTACTTGAAGATAACTATTAATACCACACGGAAAACGCGACAGACAGCATGAGCGAGCACAGCTTAGTTTGGTACCGGTGCGTCTTTATCCAATTCCAGGTACCTGGTACCCTGGTAGTATTTTGTCGGCAAGCGTTGAGAGTGCTCGCGGCCGGACAACCGAATGAGAGGCAACGCGGGAACCTGCGTAGATCGGGAGGGAGAGGAGGGAGGGGAGGTCAACTATGAATACTGCTGTTGTCTGACCTTGGGTCATAGAGGTCTACTAACCCAACCCTAATCAGCACGGACAATGGGTGTGCTGGATGTCGACGAGTAGAAGAACGGTTTGATGTGAAGAACACACACACACTACTGCTGTGTGTGACCTTCGGTCATGAGTAGAAAGTACAAAGGGCATTCTGGACTATAATACGAGTATGTACGTAGTGCGCGAGTAGATTTAAAAAAGGAAGAATAATCTTTCGTGCTCGCGTCTCGTGCTGTGAATTCGACCGTTTGATATTTTGGCATTTTTATTCGTATATATTTTGATTTGAAGCGGATTTTTGCTATTTTGTGCTGCCGCCTAAAATATACCAGTACCAGGCACCAGGTACCTGGTAGGGCCCCCTTTTTAGCTGGGGTAAAGCCGGAGATCCTGTAGAAAGTGTAAAGCCGGAAATCCGCACCGCCCAAATGAAAAACTCCGAAAAAACACTGTCTCCGATAATTTTGTTTTTTGCTGCCTTCCCACCTCCCACCTTCCACCAGCGCAACAGCAGTTGGCGACAGTTACAGATATCCATGAGCGCGAGTTCCTAGCTTTGGGTACCCTGTATTATTTTCTTATTCTTTCTCTGTGGAGTTCCTATCGGCGTTTTCCTCGTCCAGCTCCGACACCCGTACCCCGTACGCAGTGTTCGGTACCTACGACGTATTACTCGTAACACAGCAGTGCTCCTGTATTTCGTTGTACATGGCGTTGTTGTTGCTGTTGTAACCGTGCAGAAGTTTTCGACCCTGCCTTCGAGATCGTTTCGACTCTCCAAACTTAGGTACAGCAGTACCCGCTTTGCGTCATACCAGGTATATCTGTTTGCTGCTTTTTTCCTGTGAGGTATTATACGGCGCACGTTGAACTTTAATTTTGTATTGTTGATGAAATGTAGTCGTACCAGATAGTGGTACATAGAACTAATATGCCGCCCAAATGCCGGCCTCCTCGAAACATCAACTTACCTCCCTTATTGGGATAACACGCTTAGATAATTTCTAATGCCGACATCGCGTGACCCCACTCCACACCTTGTGTGTGCACACCTTGTGTGTAGCACTGGCTGCTGTAGTGCTGCAACGCATAACTTCGGCGAGACGAAAGGCTATATAATGTCTTGCGTCATACTGGTATGTATATACCACGAGCAGGCAGCACATGAGCAGTTTGCCACGTACGTCTCGTCTCGTCCGTCCAACCTGTATCACGAAGCAGGAGTTATTTTGTCCTTCCTAAGCTTAAGACAAGGTTCACGTCGACCGTTTTACCACTTCTAAAAAAATCCTCTCTGGTTCAAACTACGTTGGTCCCCATGACGTGGACGAAATTCTGAAAGGGTTACGTACGTAACAAAAATTAATGGGCGAGCCAGTGTCTTTTCCGTGGCAAGAATGGCCCCCTGACATTTCGTATCAATCCCTCTCCGGTGTCCGCAAATCCCTCGCTGACATCCTCTAATCCCCCCTGATATTCTTTAACCCCTCCGTGACATCCTCAAGTCCCTCCCTGGCATCCTCAAGTCCCTCCCTGATATCCTTTATTACCTCCCTGATACCTTTTAATCCTCCCTGATATACGCTATTCCCTCCCTGATATCCTCTAATCCCTCCCTGAGATCCTCTGATCCACCCCTAAAATCCTCTAATTCCCCCCTGATACCCTCAAACCCCTCCCAGATATCCTGTAATCCCACCCTGGCATCCTCAAACCCCTCCCTGTTATCCTCAAGCCCCTCCCTGATACCGTCTCCCGTATCCCTTCCCTGATATATTGAAACCCCTCCCTGACATCTTCTCATCCTTTCCTGATACCCTCTGATAATCCCTCCCTGATACCCTGTACAATAGTCCCTCCCTGATGTCCTGAACTCCGTCCCTGATATATGGCATCCTCTTTCCGCCGTCCACTCGCGGTTCCCACGTATCAACGCGCAATGCAAACTATCACAGCGCCACCGCTGAGCGTACCAGCATTCTGTCGTTGCCGAGACGCCATGGGGGAGGCCATAATCGCACCTGGGCACGCGTATCCCTGAGCGGCCTCACTCGCAGGCGACGCGGCGATAAGGAGCCCAAGGGATTGACGGTCCGCTCGCCCTCCCGGCGTATTACGCTCGGCGGTGCTCTTCGGGAGGAGGGGGTGGGTGCAGGCGGGGCGGCGTTTCATGGGCAGCATGGCATCCGTTATCAGCAGACGCTTTCGGAGAATTCGCTGGACAAGTTGAATCAGGAGGAGGTGAGAGAGAGGGCTGTGGTCGTTATAGGGGACATTGGGGGTATATACCCGGGTTTCCTGTGTAGATGTGGATCTTGGTGTACATACTACGGATGTTGCTGCTTGCGGTTGTAGATCATCGCACACGCTTCTGCGATGCTAGGCTTGAGCTGAGTGCGTGGTAATCTGGCTTGACAATCGGGCATAGGTCACGTCTGTCTGCAGGTTGGGTTACAGTACCGTATACGACGGTGTGAAACACGCCCCTCTTCGACAAATTTCAGAGCCGATTTACTCCAAAACCAGCCTTAACCCTTTTACAACCCCAAAAAAAAGTGTCCCACACTTTTTCCAAGTAGTTTTGTCCCCAAAAACCGTTTCCGGCTCTAAAGGGGTCAACCCTGTTACTACCCCACAAAAGTTTACCACACTATTTCCAAGTAGTTTTGTGACCAAAAACCGTTTCCGGCTCTAAAGGGGTTAAGGCGGGCACAAACAACGAACATGGCGGCTTTCGGAAGATTTCGCCCAGATCTTATCATAATAGACGCGTCGCTCGGCGTTTAACCCCTTTAGAGCCGGAAACGGTTTTTGGGGACAAATCTACTTGGAAATAGTGTGGGATACTTTGTTGGGGTAGTGAAAGGGTTAAACTCTACCGATCGTCGAGAGAATCTGCATTGAAATTCGTCCGGGAGAGGGTGTGTTAATGTACGCCCGTCGTATACGGTGTGTGTTTGTATTGGCGTCGGGGTTGCTTGCGGTAGTGTGTGTGCTTGCGGTAGTGTGTGCTTGCGGTGGTGTTCGCTTGCAGTTGGTGGTTGCTTCTGATGGTAGTTGCTTGCGGTAGTTTGATGGTGCTTGCTTTGCGTCAGATGGGGACTGTTGAGTGCCACTCATGAGTCGCACCGCTCGAGCACCTCACCCCCGCTGCGTGCACGGGACAGCAGTACACGCCACGCGTCGGACAGGCAATCGATTTCCACTTCATGATCTAGATTTTTCAGGGCAGATGTATTCCTCACCCGTAGGATCTATATAGTTCATGTTGCCGGGTGGGAGCCGTATATTATGCGCGATCTCTATATAGGACATGTTTACTGGGCGGAATCTGTACTCTGTTGTTGTTGTTGTTGTTGTTGTTGTTGTTCTCACATTAGCTCATCGCTAAAATCAAGTCCGTGGTCACTGGACAGGCTTCAATACCTCTGGTCCATGGAGTGGAAGAATACCTCGGGAAAGTATGAAATTAAAAGACCCAGGAATAATGCGCATAAAAACTCAAGCAAATCGTACACCTCAGGTGAAAAAAATAGAAATATACTAAGGAAATCAGCCTATTAAATAGTGCATACGTATGAGATACATCTAATACGTTGTATGACTGGCAACAGGACACCGAGGGGACCGCATAATACTTGACAGAAAAAATAAGATGAAAGTACACTACAGATGTTGCACAACATCTCAGCACGGCAGGCTATGATCTAGTGATCTAGATCGTGGCTATAATCTATTGATCTAGAACGCGATCTGTAGATGGTCTAGATCGTGTGCAGTCGGGTCGAGGACTTTATCGTTCACCCCGGTCTCAAACAGCTCTTACACAAGATGTCTTCCACTTCAGCGCGCAGCAAACTCTCACCATTCGGCTCCTGAGGGTGCAATTCACCCCGTCCCCAAACACTACCAAGTACCAGGTACGCTCGAGACGGGTGTTTCTTACCAGCATGTTTCTTGCCTACGTCCAGCGTCGAGCTAAAACTAGTTTCTCCCAATATCTGAAGTACTGCCGTCGTGTATGATAATACACTGCTGTATCGATCCTGACGCGCGCGCTTTTTTTTTTTTTTTTTTGCAGAACCTGGGAGACCTCCCCCCGCCTCTTCCGACGTCGTCGTCCACGGGGCAGCTGATGGGTTCTCGGAATTCTGGGCACCATCACGAAGAAACCATCGCGGAAGAGGATGGTGTAGCCGATGATGAAATAGCGAAAGAGAAGGAGAAAGAGAAAGAGAAAGAAGAGACAGAGACGGACATAGTAGAGGATGGCGGTAGCGCTAATGGTGGCGATAGCGCTATTGGCGGCGAGAGCGCGATTGGCGGCGAGAGCGTGGG
>JAYJME010001330.1:0-16848 GCA_036873775.1 Costaria costata
TTGCCGCTGCCGAGGAAGACGGAGTCACCGCCGCCGACAGTCGAGCCAGCGGCGCACCAACAAACCCGGACGCATCCCTCAATGTCGACCCCGCCAAGGCCGTTCCCAGCACAAGCGCCGCTGAAGCCTTCATCGCGACCCTCTAGAGGCGGAGAGGGGGGGATCTCGTCCGCTACTACCACCGCCTGTAGCTGTGCGGGACGGAACGGTGGAGATTCGTCAAAGCGGCGGGACGGGGAAAGGCGATGATTCGGCCGTGGCAGCAGAGTTAAATTGTCACACGACGCATAAGCACAGGCCCTTTCAACCCCTCCCCTTCCCCGCTCCGGCGCCCCCCGCCCCGAACCTGTGTGATTTACTCCTTCCACTTGCGATGCCAAACAAATGGTGAAATTCACTAAAAGACCAAAGAGGATGAATAACCAGAACTATAGTAGCTGTGGTAATACTATTGGGGTTAAATACATACTGGTACAAGGTTCCCCTTCGGGATGCGGTTGAGTTGAAATCCTGGGGGTGTCGCAAGTTGAAAAGGAGGGGCACCACCAGGCATCCCTATTTTCTAGGAAGAGTACTGCTGTACAGTGTACCTGGTTCTACTGCTTGCATATGCGACAGGATGAGGTTTGACGACGTATGTTTGACTGTAAAAAATACATGGAAATGTTTTCATGATTGCATGTATCTTCTTGCGAGCACTGCACACACATACGGACACAAAAGCACCGTGGCCAGCTGTGGCTTTCCCAAAGGCCAGATTATGGAGCGCTGGTGGTGTTGTATTGGCTGCTGTTGTTGCTATTGTAGTTGTGTACCGCGTCTGCGCGGTTGCTTTTGAAACCCCGAGGAAGAAGTGTGGGTGTATACCGGTATCCTTCTGCCCCCTGCGCAACATCCAGATAATAGATTTGCACCCTTCTCGACTCTCTTGAGATTTTGTGTTCGGTCCTATTTCCTACCCGAGGTACAGCAGTAGGTCGACCTGTAAGCATGGCACATACACGCACACACAGATGCAACGTCCGCGGCCGTCACAAAAGGAAGAGCTTGATGTGCGACTGCTGTTGTACCGTGGCTGCCACCAAGTACAGAGCTGAGAGCTCCAGGGACGGTGAGACACAGGCAGGCATGATACAGCAGCAGCAGCAGCAGCAGCAGAGCATATCGACAGAAGTTGTCCTGGAGAGCTACGTAAGTACGGGGAGAGCTTTGGGGACAACAGCGGCACGCTGCCAACAGCAGCACGCTGCTGACTTTGGTTAGGGTTGGTGATGGTGGTGGTGCTGTTGCAAAAGGCTTGGAGCGGACCACTTTGATGGGTGGTGATGCGCACACACACGCAGAAGCGAAGGCCGTGGAAACGGTTGAAGCGAGACATTATCCGCAATGGGGTTTCGAACGTCCTGGGTGGCCTTACGTAGTGGGAATCAGTTCCCACAAAAATAACTACGACTTTCCCCCGCAACTTTGAACGCTCATATAATAACACACGGAGCCCGGTCAGGGCCCAAACTTGCGCCGCGGTGTACACGCAGGCCCCTTGCGCGCCCCGCAGCCGAGAGAGCGAGAAACGACCCTCGGCCGCAAGAGAAAAGCTTGGATTTGTCCATAAAATATGCATTTCATTTCAAGACATACCGGTACGTATAATATGTGGAAGCGTGGGGGCTTACCCAGCTTCAGGACTGCACTCTCGTTTTGGTACAACAGACTACAGCAGCAGCAGTATGATGCCGAAGTCCTGCAGTACAGCAGAGCAAGTCCCTTTTCGTTGTGTATGATATAATACCGTGATAACGGACTGCTGTGTCGGTGGCTACGAAGTCGGCGGAGGTAGGTAGGAGGTTCGGTCGAACGTCTCTCGCAGAGTAGACGGTAGACGGTGTTACAACAGCAGCAACAGCTGGGCAGCAGTCGCTCTGTAGCTTCGTACCTACTGCAGGGTGTCTAAAGCACCATGAACTCTTGGCATTCAGTCTGACCTCCACCCTTCGCGGCAAAGCTGCCAACATTTTGGGCATCACCCGAGCCGGCGACCGGCGGCCGTCCAGGCCACCGGCGAAGCCCCCTTGCATACAATATCACATGATACCATGGACTACTGCTGTTGTACTCGTACCGGTGTGATACGATATGATATCAATACGTGCGAGTAAGAAGCTGACATCAGACTGCATGGGTCGAGACGCCAAAACATGAACTGCAATCATGCGCACCCACGCCAATGTACAAACTCGTCGCGGCCGAGATGCTCTTGCCATTTCGCTGGGCGCGACGGACGCAAGACGGAGAGCGAGCTGAGCTTTGTCACCATTCTCCGCCCACTACCCTCAAGCTCCTTGTGAAGCAAACTCTAACGTTTGACCCGTGGACGATACGCACAGAGTCAGTCCTCGTACTCGTACTCGTACATAGTCAGGGTGCACGGACCACGTACAAGTGCTATCATACCAGGTGCAGAGTGCGTAAAACATGACAAACTGCAATCCAAGGTAGGTGTCACATGCGACAAAGTCGAGTACACTCATGGAAGTAGCTATTGCACAAAACACACGGTTTCACACAGGACGCCAACTGCTCCCCAGCTCATAATCCTCTACCAAGCAGCACCCATTACTACGGGGTGGCTCCTGGAGTGCCTGGCCTGCGCTACGACTCGTTTGACCCGACCATGAATTGTTGCAACAGCAGCATGTTTCTCTCTTCCCGAGCCCACAAGCCTGGGAAAAACTCGCGTTGGCTCACCTAAACAAGCAGGTTCCGCCACCGAAATATGGATGAAATGGCAGAGCCGCTTCCTTCCTCCAGATTTTTGGCTTTCTCGCTCGGCAGTGGCGGCACAGGACCTCGTCTTGGCGCGCGTGCTTGGGGCCTCGCGCGCTGTTGCTATGACGGACGGTCGTATCCCCTTTGAAAAAACGCCTCCATATGTTATAGTATCATGCTGGAAAAACATCCGCTGTGAGTTCGATTGATTGAGTGGTTGATACTCATCATTTACAGAGAGCAACAACATCCCGCCGTTATTGAATTTCAAGATCCGTACGTACGGCTCATAATCTCATAATTCGTGGGGTTTTGGCGTTCTCGGCGGAACTCTAAACAATCCATGGCCACAGGCATCTGCCCTTGCCCCCCCCCCCCTCGGCACTTGCCTTGGTTTCAATCGCGCACAGGGTTCGGCATCCCCACAACTTTACTTACGCGTTCACACGTCGGGCAGATCACGATCAACAGCAGTAGTAGTATTAATAGTAGCAGATCCTCTACGAGTAGATCCTAACCTGCCGCTTTGAGGTGTTGTGCAGGATCTATCTGTACAGTACAGATCCAACCCAGGATACATGTCCTAGGTCATGCAGATTATAGGGGTCCTACCTAGCAGCATGAGCTAGATCTTGCAGGTCAGGAATCTATCTGCGATGAAATAAGTATAATATACCATGAAGTGGAGATCGATGATCTGTCTGTGCACGCTTTCTTTCGCTCTCTCCGCAACGGAAGAAGACCGCAGGATCTTTCTGACCAACCAGAGGATCCAAACCCCCAAATCCCCCCAACAGGCAACAGCAGTGCACCATCCACTCCCCTCCATCGTATTTACATGATACTGGTATGCACGTACAAAGGCGGCTTCGCCGATGGCCTCGATAACCGCCGGTCGCCGGCTTCGGGTCGCGTGATGCCCAAAACGTTACGAGTAGCGTTGCAAAGAAAGGTCGTCAGAGCACCAGTACCAGTGGGAACCAGTCATTTCAGCTCCTCGTACCCTTGGGACTTGCTAGGACTCAGTCATTTCAGTTTCTCGTACTCCTAGAACGAGTCCTCCAAAATAACTGGTACTGGTGAGTCATTGACTGAGCCCCGGCCGATGACTGGTACTGGTGCTATATACATGCCTGATCCAGTCGAACTCCAAATCCAAGCCTCGATACTCGAGCATGACCCATATCCACCAACCCAGGATATACCCGGGACATCCCCTGACGACCCCAGATGTTCGCACTGGGGCGTGTGGTGTGCGACTGCTGAGATACGTCAAACAGCACGCAGGAGGAAAACACTGCCGGCCAGGGTCAGTAGACTGGTTGCTTCAGCTCCGGAGAGATTGTGAAGTTTTGTGTTGGTTAACGGTGGTGTCCGAGACAACAAGGAGAAAATAAAAGGAGGAAGCGAGTGTGCGAGGAGCACGCCTGTCTCGGCTCGGACAAGGCAAACCAAAGCACGGAGACCAAAGTTATAGTGCAACAAAAGGCAAACCTCAAGACCCGTGACCCTCGTTCGTTGGTGGCATTTTTGGGTTTCCCGGCATTCTGAAATACCGGTATTCGTTTACGAAACAACAGTTTCATTGTGCCGCGTATGTCCTAAACCGGCATTTGGCATACCGCACTGCTTGTACTGCCGTAGCTTGTGCTGGTACTACTCGTTACAGGCGACCATGTTACCAATCAGCGACTCGGCAAGCCACTGGCTACTGCTGTGTAGCAAAGAAGCTATCATTAACACGACCCCTCGATGGAGGCGATATATTGCAACTTGCTGTATTCAACTTTTACCCAACAACGTGGGTCTAACGCACTCCTGCTGGAGTGTCGTAACTGTGTCTTCTCGGAAGTTTCAACTTTCGTCACTAGGTCGGTGTCTTTGTCTGTACTACTTGTCTACGTATTTGTGTGTGCATCCGTTGCCATGTCGCAACAAAGTTCAATCACTCTTATGTGGCGTCGCAACAACGTCAACCGTACCTGCTTCGCTTTTGATGGGTGACCAACCCTACTACAGCTAGCACAGCAAACATAACGCGTAGCCTGGCAACATAGTCTAAAATGCGTACTACGGCTATCACAGGTTTGAAGCATGGACGAGCATGCAAACCACAAAAATATATCATGCAGACTTTGGACCCCGCACGGGTTTGACAAAGCATATACCAGACAGGCATACTCTGTACAATACCACGTCAGTCTTGGCCATAGGTTTTACTTCCGAAAGGACACCAGTTGAATAGAAGCGTAAACATCATGGTTTGTTTCTGACCCACAATTCATACTGCCCCGTCGCTGCCCCGTCTGCGGGGGAGTCCAACGGAAAACCAGCCTGCGTCTGGGGAGGTTGCATTTGTGGCGATGTGACCAGGAACGGTGCTGGAGAGTTCAGAGCTGACGTCACCGATAGTCAATGGGATACTGAGAGTGTGCTCGGTGGTGGCTCCATGAGGTGCTGGCAGAATGTTGTCGGTCTTAGCTGGCGCAGCAGGATGAACTCGTCGTGGCGGCTTGCTGGATTTACCGTGAAGAGCTGGACACTCGTCTTCCCTCGAGGAGGGAAATACGTGAATTGGTCGGGTCGGGACGATGAACCCCGATGCCGTTGTCCCACGCGCCATGGTGCCTATTTTGACCTGAATTGGTCGCGGCGGGCGCATGAACTCGGGCACCGTTCTCTCATTCAGCATCGTGCATTTTTGTGTACGGGTGAGATAATTTGGCACAGGGATCACTGTGAAGTTGCTGGAGCTCCAGGGATGCTCAAGAGACGACGAGAGGGCAAGCATGGATGGCACGCTCGGGTGAACAAGCGCAGGTCAGTGGCATGCTGCCGGCGGAGAGGTGTCGTGGAAAGTAACAGCCAATCGAGCGGCCAGGTCTCAGCTACCGAGCCTCTCCAAGCGGCCCTAGAATCCGAGCGGGGGCGGTTTCGGTTAAGTTTCGGTAAGGTTTTGGTTTGGTTTTGGGAAGAATTCGCACGCTTGGCTTGTGGTGCGGGTTTGGAGGTAGAATAAGCCTCGATGGTGGAAGTGCCGCTCTACACCCTGACTGACGGGCGGGCGGTCGAACGTTCGGGAAGTGTGTGGGGGTGGCAATACCGAGGCTGACAACAAAGTGGGGCGGGGTCGAAATAACCACCGGGAAGACCCACGTCATATTCACCCTGTTGCAACTCGACGTCTTCCATGCCCTGCGGGAGGCGAACAAAGGCCGAGGGATCACCCCCGGCCGTATTCACCACCATCGAAGGGTCAGCAGGATATTAAGTTATGGCAGAAGGTGTTACGGGACTTCCCAATAACTACACAGGTCGGACGGCCGTTCGCAGACCCTCATGGGGTGAGTCGAGTGATGGTGAGACGGGCGTACAACTTCCACGTGCCGTGCTAGTGGGCATGGTACCCAGACGGAGACTGGGAGGAGCTTCGTCGCTGTGAAGTAACCAGCGGGGCTGCGACCTTCCGGAGCGACCAAGGCGCGAGATGAGTTCTCCCGCCAGTGGTAGGCGAGGAGCGGGAAAAGCGAATCAGTTAGGGGGAAAGGCGCACCTTATTGCCGGAATGTTCGCCTTGGACAGACGCTCATGGGCATCAGGTACGGGGGGTGTTGCAACACCGGGAGGCCAGAGAGGGACGAAGGATCTGTTATACGGAAGGCACACAAGCTGTTACGGGTCCACGTCCGCGAGGACCGCTATATACCGGCGATGCGTTGCGCAGGGGGAGTGCTGTACCGCCGTGGCGGCAGTATATGCTGTGATGCGTAGTGACTGCCCGGAACAGTGCTACGCGTAAAATCTATTTGTATTGGCAGGGACCAAGCTGTTGGGAGCTCCCTGTCGTATGACATAAGGAAAAATGAGGCGTCTCCCTGGCGAAGGACGCCTTCCGATGCGCGTGGAAAACCAGACGCAAATTAGCACGCATGTCTGTTGTCATTTGATAACACCCAAATAACAAAATAGACGAAAACGAAACGATATTTGTGCCTGTCACGTATATAATACTGTAATCAAGTGCCAGCAATCCTGTTTGTAGCAGTGGCATCGACTGCGCTGCGTGAGGGACCAGGTGTTGCTGTCGTCGTCGAGGTGGACGCAACTACCTTCCCCCGCTTCGATGTGCGGCAACTTTGTCCTGCCTCTCGAACGGCGAGGCTAGTTCGTGACCGACGGGCGGGTGAATATGGTTCGAGCCTACACTACACTAGCGTGTTTCTACAGTGTGTTCATTGATTTTAGGTTCCAAAAATGGACTACGAATCGCTGAAATACGGCCCCCGGCAAGGACACAGTTCAAATGGCCACCACCGCACGGTCACCGTTTAATCCATCCAATGGCATCATTGCTTTCTTCCTGCACGGCGAACTGTGTAGCTTCTTTTGCGCGTTCGAGAGACGTGAAACCTCTTGGACACTCGTATTGTGTGCTGTTCACATGACCATACATCGAGTCATTGCAAAACAAGGCACGAAGACATACAGTAAGGTCGTAAAGCTACATCTTTAGTCCCATGCAACCAATTCTCCTCAGTGCCACTGAGGCCTACGTGGACCATCTTCTATGCTTCTCTGTGGCACATCTCAACACTATTACCACTATTACTACCCATTGTGCTTCGTACGCACTAACACAGCGGATTAGCTAGCGTCGGGCGCACTTTGCTCGCAGTAGAGCCGGCAACGGCGACAGAGGAGGTCGAAGGACGCAAAGCGGAATCGTAGACACGCGCACAAAGTCGTGCCGTCAAGCATTTCTAGTTATACCATGTTTTATAAGGCACCTTAGCTTTGCTCATGTGCAGTACCTACCTTCGTGGAGTTTCTGTTATTTGCGGGCGGAAGCAGCGCTTTCTTCTTGACGGCTTGAAGGAGTTACTCATGTGGTTAGCTGAACCATGGCTTCTAACAGACGGCGTGCACGTATTTCACCGCATTGGTGCGAGTACAGGTTGGGGTCGGGATACGGGAGGAGTGGGTGGAAGCGTCACGTATACAGCACCTGCCAGCTTAAATCGTGTGATTGTTTTCTTTCGTGTATTATCGCAAAGTTTGCGGGCGAACAGGTGCCTGTTGCAGTTGCTTAATACCCTACCACAGGCAAATAAGCAATTTCTGTTCTGGAAACAAGAAACGGTGGCAACAGCTGCCGACCGGTTCAGGTGACGCGGAGGTAGGCTGGTAGCTCCTGAAAACCAACGCTTAACGCACGACTCTTCTGTCACTCCATGATAACGTGGCCGACTTATTCTGCTCGGCGGTCTTTGTGTCTACTTGTATGCGGGGAATGTCGGCCAATACTCTTTAGTACGGCCCTCGTGACCATCATGGAGCCGTTGCAAACGGAACCCATTGTACGAGACTGACAGCCACAGCATGGGAACACACTGAAAGAGCTGCGTTTTTCTTCCCCTCTACCCGATCTCCTTTACTGGTACTACGGACCACTCAGGTGATCTGTTGAGCTCCTGTGGGACTCACCTCATCACGATCAGCAACCACCGTACTCAACACGTGCTCAAATCGATGTACACCAGACAGCAGCGTAACATCGCTGCCCATCAGCGTCAATACAGCGCCGGTGAATTTCAAAGGACTTCAGACTGCGATGCACACAGATGCATGGACCCGTGAAATATACGTAGCTCGAGTCCAAGACGCGTGCTACGATAGAGGTTGATGTTTTTGGCTTTTTTTTCTGAATAACAGGGCTCCTTAACCCAACCTCGTCCGAAGGTCCTTCTTGTTTAGCAATATGACTTTTTTAAAAAGCTTGTCCATGGGTTTGCTCATCGGGCCTCCCTTCCAGCTTACTCAAAAAGGTTTTCGGGTGTGATATGGATCTCCTAAAGTGAGGAGCCTCAGAAAAAAAATGGTGTACCTCCATCGTAGCATGGGTCCCAAACATGTTTGAGACGACACCTTCGGACTTATCTCACACGCAATACGTATCCCTGGGCAGGAAGCGCCGAATCTTCGTGGGCAGGGGCGGTACTTACGTCTTGATGGCTTGCAGGAGTCACCGTGCCATGAACTGGATCTATGTATTCAAATAGCGGGGCGCACACATCGCGTTCCAACAGCGCCGGAACGGGTAAGCTGGGGGGTAGGGGGGCCGTTATAAGAATTGGTCTCCATCGAGGGGGCGTGTTAGAATATACGGAATATGCAACAGACGCCGAAATCTGTGTGTATCTTATTCGACACCACTCTATGTTCGATACGCGGCGAGGTTGTCAGTGGGGTTGACAATCACGGTTTGTGAAATATGGATATTATGTAGGGTACTGGAACATGGTCGTGCCACAGGGTTACGTCGCAGATTTACGCTCAACTTATCGGGGCGATCGTGCAAGGATGACACCCCCCTCGAGCTCAATCTACCAACCATCAAATATCACTGCTCTCTCGAGCACGCCGGCCATATCAGCGCCACCTTTCCACCATTTATCTCTCTCTTCTATTATTTCTATTATTTTGAACAACACAGGTGTACTTTTCGACACCTTGGGCCTCCCACATAATATACGCACCCTCGAGAAGCGGGGGTTCTCCGTCGGTCGTGGTGGCGAGGCGTTGTTGCTGACGACTTGCAGGCGCTACCGTGCGGCTTGTTGAGGCAGACAGTTTAGGAAGCGGAGCGCATGCGTCGAGTCCTGGCAGTGCAGGTACGAGCGGGGAGAGGTATACGGGAGGTTCAAGCTTGAATATACTGTTCCTGGCTCGCTGTTGCGGTTTTCAGTTGAGCATGTGGGTCTTCGCCATGCACTTCATCGTGAAATTTATACGCGAACAGGGACTATTCGCAGATCCTGCCGTAGCCTAGCACCGGCAAGGAGGCGACGGTATCGTTGGACAATAGCATTAGGTGTCAATTGCTCGGGTATTCAAACATACCGGTATTTTGTTGGAGCTCTTGCAGCTCAATGCTCGCGGCTTAGTAGGGACGCGAGAGATACTGAAGACGTACAGAAACAAAATGCGTCTGAGCCACACTCATTCTGCACGATTCGAAGTATTTTGCCTACAGACTGGAGGCTGTCCACATGCTGCTGCTCACGTGCTGGATTTACTTGTGGCAATGGCACCACCGGCGCAGCTTGAGCGATCACGGGTCTGAACCAAGGGCGTTTCTTGTCGGCAACGTTGACGTAGAACCTTTTCCCCTTCTTCGACACGCGCCTGTTCTGCATCCCCGTGGGCAAATCGGATACATGGTCGGTGCGAGGCTAGTTAAGGCTCGCACCCCATATATTACATTTCCCTAGAAGAATATTCGGTTGTACGTTCCAAGTGCGGAATATGAGACGTTGGATGACAGTCGGCGGCGGCGTATTTCAAGAGACCATCGCCGAACGGTTGACACCATTATAAAGCGGTGAATCGCAACGGGCTACGGACACATGCTACGATAGGGGTGTTGCTGTTCCATGTTTTTTCTAAGGTTCCCCACTTGGGGGGCTCTGTGCCTCATCCAAAATCAAACTTTGAGAAATATTGTCTGTTGATGAGCCATCCCATGGCCTAGGCACGCAACGAGTTGTATTGCAAAACATGAACGGAATACCGAAGATTTTTGGGTTAAGCAGCTCCGCCGTTCAGAAAATAGAATTGGCAAAACGTGCTGCCTCTATCGCAGCATCGCAGGACGCGTCTACGGTGAGTTTCGAATGCTCATCATCGCACGCCAACCGCCACTGCCGCTCTATGGTCATTTTGCGGTATACACTACACACTGGAATGTGTGCAAATGTCATGCTGGGCAGGTCCGAAACAAAGCCTTGAATCTCGCTGCTAACTACGTATTCCTTAGTACAACGAGCGTGGTGCCGTAATGTTTGTTTTTCAGCAATTACAAACTAACAGAGACATCTAGCAGGCACAATACAGAGAGTGCGATCGTACAGCGAGAGGTCCAATATTTGACCCCTATGTATACCCGATTTAACTTCCTGCTGTTGTCGGCCACACTGGGGCAACCTCCAGCGCTTCTCCGTGCGCTATGTCATCACCATTGGCACATAAAGTGAATATTTCGGCAAAACGCCGTCGACAGCATCACACGAGATTTGCGTCAAAGGCTAGACGGCTCGAAAGACAATCCAGGATACACTGTACATAGACGCACGAAATTGCCAGAGGACACGATATATCCTCAGCTCAGGCACATACGTACACATTACGAAGTGTTAAGGGTTGTCCCTGGTGCTTCACGTACGTTCAGGAAGCGGAGGGTCTTCGTCAGCGAAGCCAGGGCCCCCCTGTTGATGGTTTGCAGAGATAACCACGCAGTGTGTCGGGATTTCGTGCCGAACGAGCGGGACGATGTAGCGCATGCCGGCATCAGGAGTACGTGCGGGCACGAGGACACGGGAGGCACCAGGGTATAAGCATCATCACGTCGAACGAGGATGGGTGCGGTTCAAGCGTGTTTTTCGTTGTGTTTCACTGAATCGCAGAGATTAAAGTAAGCCCAGACAACGAGGTGGCCTCGTTCGCAGCAATAAAAAACGGTGGTAGTAGCTTTCGGTTGTGTAGGGTTCTCCGTAGGTGTTCATGGTAGAGTGAGGAAGAGTTGACACGCATATGAACGAGCAGCGACCAAAATGTATATACAGTCGTACAGGGCGACGTACTGTAGCAGCCATTCTAGTTGACTGCCACAGGCTGAGGTGCACTTTCGTCTACTCACCTGATGGCACCTCTGCTTTCGGCGATGGCATTGACAGCGCAGCTTGAGGGGTCACGGGTCTGACCGAGGTAGTGATTGTGTCGGCATGGTTGACGTAGTAAACATCCCCTGTTTTCGACATGTGGGAGATCCAACCAGCGCACCAAAGAGAGAGAACTATTATTGGTTGATGCACAAGTGCTTATGGCTCGGGTCCGATCTATCGAATCCCCCCGGTGTGTAATGGCTTCTGGGTTTCATCCAGGCCTTGGAGATGAACACGACACACGGTGCTCCGTCTGGACGATTGTGCTGGCAGCTTTTCTGTGCCGGGTGGAACAGCTCTACAGTATTGAAGACACTGGTAACTATTCTTTACATTTGAAAAATCCGCTCGACCATTGCCAAACGGGTTCCAAACAGTTGCAAACGCCTGTACGTAGACGGCAGCGGGCCACGGAGTGGAACCATGCACATCGACAACTACGCCACGTTTCACCCTGTGTACCCGATGCTCTCCAGCGGAGCAGCAAACCATTCGGCCGAAATGCAAGGCTCCTCCAAACGCGAGAAGGCCAACACACAAGACTCTCTACACAGAGCACCAAGACAACAAAGTCACATTCGCTTCTCGCGATAGACCCGAATTTGACCACGAAGCCCATCCAAAGGGGTTTCAGGTGTAACGCAGAGGGTCATATGGGCCCGTGAGGTCACGCGATTCGTCCACGAGCTAACCACTTCTGTGGCAAAGCATTTGGGCTTGTCCGACGCGCAATACACACCTTTTGAAAGTGGCGGTTCTACGTCCGAAGGGGCTACCACGTGGTGCATGAGACAAGCATGTTCCAAGGGCGGAGCGAACAAAACACGTTCTAATAGTTTAGGTACTCACGGACGGGCAGTGGGATATAGGGGGAGTGAGGTTGTGAGCGTTATATTGAAACTCACGTGCCAAACCGTTACTGTGCGTGTCCCATGGTGACGCCGATTCATGTTAGAAACGAGGGTGGATTTCGCTTGTGGGCAGGATTCAGCGTACTATCACAAGCGTGAAAAGTTGGGTGTGGGTTCCAGGGATAGACGATGAAGTGATCAACCACAGGCGGAAATTACGCATTTGGCGCTTTCGTCGCCGCCTGCCCACCACTGCTGTCGTTCGCTATTGCCACTACCGGTTCATACTGCATGGTGGTGTGCGCAGCTACCCGTGCTGTGCAGAACCGCTTGAGGGCATTGGAGGTTGAAGATCGCTACTTTTTTGTATGTTAGGTGTGGCCACGATGAAACCTTTAGAGCGTTAACATTTCGCACGCAGTTAGTAGAAGGAATTTCGCAATGTGACCCACACGTGAAGATCCCTGTATTTTGTCATCTCTGTCCGACTCTCCCTACAATCACTGTAGGCTGCCGCAGCGATCCGATCTGTGGTGATGCTACGGATCACCTATCTTAAACACCACACCAGCACAAATACTTACCAATTGTGCTCAGCTCGAGAAAACCCGAAACACACGTCAAACCCGATTCTCGTCGATGGTCTACAATCGGCGACGAAGTTCAAATGAACTCAAGCGACGTCTACAAGACAGGCGCTTGGATCCGTGAGAATGAATGAGATTCGTCCCCAGGTGAAAGTCGTCTGCGAGAACACCTTGGCTTTTCACATGTGCATTATTTACCCTCAGAGAGCGGTAAATCTCGGTCGGTTGTGGCCGCGGGGTTCTCGTGTCGACGGCTTGCAGGAACTAACCTGTTGATTTAAGAGACGGGGCGAATACGTCGCGTCCCGATATCGCCGGCATGGGTGAGGAAGTAGATACCGAAGACGAGAGCATGCACGTCATGTTCACAGAGGGCTATCGCGGTTCGAGCGCGTGGTTCGTCATCTTTCACCGCATCGCAAAGCTTGTGCCCGAACAGGTGCTCTGCGCACGTAAACCTTATACGGATATTCTAGCGCCAGCAAGGAGACCATATAACCGTTGGTAATAGATCAACGTGTGCTCATTAGAGCTCTTGAAGCCCGATGCTCGAGGCATAATCAAGACGCGAGACACGATGGAGACTCGCACAGTCGTTCGACGACCAAAGAAGACTCAGCCCATCACACGATTCGGAGTACTACATAGACCATAATTCAAAGGTATTCCTTAAAAGAGGAGGCTGCTGTCGACACTCGTCCACTTACGTGCTGGTACACCCACTCGTGACAGTGGAACCGACGGAGCAGCTTGAGGGGTCACAGATCTGATCCAGGTGATGTTTTTGCCGACGTGATTGAAGCAGTACACCTCTCCTGGTTCCAGCTTGCGGAAGTCCCAACCTGCGTACCAAGGGGCGAAGCAAGACGGTTCACAGTCGTTACACCATAGAATATGACTCGAGTCCGATCTATCTACTACTTTTTGTCATCAATCGTCGCTTGGAAGTGCTGAAATTACGGAGAGGCAATTGGCACTCGCCGACAGCGCAATGCCGACGGCCATCAGCGCACGCCCGCTGTCGGGGCCGTAACCATGGCGTCATTGTCGGCTTAGTCTGCACGACAGCGCGTGCAGCTGTTATGTACTGGGCAGAACAGTTCTACGAGTACAGCCTCGAAGCCGACCGGCCATTTATCGCTGCCCTTCAGAACGGTCCGCGTGATCGTTGCCTCACAGATCGTTCCAATCAAATGAAAAAAAGCACTCAAGTACAAGACAAAGGGCGACGGGTTGGAGTCATGCACCGATAGCACCGTGTTGTTTTGTCCCCTTCACCCGATGCTTTCTTAGTGGAGCAGCGACCCACTCTCGGGTGAAGTACGATGTTTCTGTGCGGCCAATCACAACAAGACCACCATACAGCGCTCTCTACAGGTAGGTCACAACAATGCAACAGCGTCGCGTTCGCTTCTCGCGATATGACTGAAATCGAGGACGAAACTCAAAGGACTTCAGTTCACGCCGTAGGTAACTGCATGGGCCCGTGAAATCACGCAATCCGTTTCCAATCCCAGCGTTTCAGAGGAAATGCGTTTGGACTTGTCCCGCGCGCAATACATACCTACAGGAGGCGGTGATTATTTTTCGTTCAAGAGTAGGGCGGTGCTACTCTTTTGCCGACTTTCAGGTGCTAACATGTGGCGAATGAGACAAGCATGTTCCCAGGGCGGGGCGAATGTGTTGTGTTCCAATGTTCCAATCGTCCAGGTGCGCACACGCGGAGGGATACGATGGGAGCGAGTGTGAGCGTAACATATACCAAAGCGCCTGCCAAACAGTTGCTAGATGCAGGCCGAATGGTGAAAAGCTGCTTCTTGTGGTGCATTAGAGCGTTTTGTGCGGGCCATCGCCTCTCGGCCACCACAGCCGTCGTTCACTAACGCCATGGTTGACTTACTCTAGAATCGATCTGGCGTGTGCAGCTACCCGTGCTAGGCAAAAACACACGGGGAACTTGGAGATTATTGGTCACTTCGCGTTAGTGCGATCCGTCCGACCATGATCGGACGGGTTTCGATCAGTATCACACCCGAACATACAAGGCAGACACCCACAATACTTTAACCTATCTATGTGAAGAGCTTCATCTTTCGTTGCTCTGCCGGTTCTTCCCTAACATATCACTGTACACAAGAGGGTCTGCGCCGCCCCTGCGTGGGCTACCTCGTCACGACCAGCACCCAGTGTGTACTGGCACTCAACACGTGTTCGACACGATATAAATTAGACGGCAGCGCTATGCTCGCTGCACGCTAGACGTTCAACAGTGCCGAGGACGCGTAGAATAACTTCACAGCGTCATTTCTAGAGCATAATCATTTCACGCTGCGAACGATCGTTCAATGTACGTATTGCATTGGATGAGGCCTCCTGCTCCGGAGCAGGGGGGCCTCGCCCGGGATAAATTCCGTGCTGAGTGCGCTCTCACACCGCGGCGCCCATCCCTGCAATTGAAATGATCGTGCAGAAAAATATTGCCAAGCCTGTAGGGTGGGTGGGGAGGTCTGTGTTTTTCCTGTGCCTATTACCCTGTTCCCGCAGGGTAGCCAGGCTTCGACAGACTGGTCGCTTCGTGTGGTACTAATTCGGAGTAATTCGGACCAAATGCTGGATTCACACCTTTCTTTGTGCCAAATATGGGTTCATTTTGATTGGGTCGCGATTTTACGGGAAACATAGCAGGAGGAGTACGTAGGGTAGGTGAGAGTGGTAGAAAGGATACTGACTGGTTGTAAGTGAAAATATCAGATTCATTCATATCATCAGGCTTGAAACACGCACTGAGTTAGTCTACGAGTACATTGATTGGCTATTATTGGCTGACAATTTTCAGATGGAAGAAGACGGGTTCCTAGACCTGAGAGGAGCGTGCGTGGCCTTGTTTCTGAGACACTCTGTACGGAAATAAAATCAACTTATTAATGTTAAAATTAACATAAAACGTTGCTTATATTTATGGACAGAGTGGTATTTTATTTTTTTTTACCTTTTTGAGACACGACGTTTGTTTCAAAAGTTGTCTCCCTCTTATTTTTTTGAGAAGAAAATGGAAAAAAAAATATCAAAAAGTTACGCCACAACACAAGCAAGCGTGCTACAGAAGAAGAAGGCAAAAGGAAACCAAGATACTGCTGCTGTCGCACATATACAAACAAGATCCAGGGAGATTGGTACTACACTATTTACGGGGGACCATAGTAAAATAGGACCAAACATTGTTAGCAAAAGCAGGGAAACATTTAGGTTTTGGTGTCTGCAGTAGTAGGTGCTATTTATTGTGTCTACAGTAGGTCCTATGAACTATTATGGACCAAATATTGTTAGCAAAATTAGGGAAATAAATGCATAGGCTTTGGTGTCTACAGTAGGTCCTATTGTGTCTACAGTAGGTCCTGTTAACTATGGTCCCCCGTAAATATCTATACATAATGGTACCGGTATATTTGATCACAAAAACATATTGTACTTGATCCTCGTAGTTCTGGGAATGTTCACGATGAGAATGGCCGACGTTGAACGACATACTGAACATTTTATCAGATGGCAAACACAACGATAATGGATAAGGTCTGCGATATAGCCCACCCTCTCTCGCTTTCGACTCAACTCCACCAAACGACATGCTGCTCATTTTGTCAGATGGTAAACACAACGATAACAGATAAGGTCTGCGACATAGCCTACCTACCCTCTTTCACTTTCGACTCGACCCCACCAAGCAAGGTAATATAATGTTGTTTTTGTTTTATTTTGCGCTGCCGCCGAGCATTAAAAAATATAATTATCCCTCGTCTCTAGAGCCTGACCCATTTGGTGTGTTTTTTTTTTTTTTCTTGTGCCCATTTTTTCGGGGTGGCACGTGCCCAAATAAGCAAACTTTGGCACCAAGGTATGGCCATTTTCCCCTGTTATGCCACCTGT